>NQII01004276.1:144247-207901 GCA_002778355.1 Clitarchus hookeri
GTTTTGTAGGCTCCATCGCCATATTCAACTTGCACCGTCTCTGCACGTGGCCGGGGTGCTTGCCGCATCCCCCTGAGTCGTAAAACACGTGGCCGCTGCTCCTGTGGTCCGCAGTCGGCCCGGCGTCGCCCCTTGATTCTGGCCTGGAGGTTTATTGTTCCGTTCTGCACGTGCGGGAACACTTGGGTGGCCTCTTGGTTCGGCGTACATGTTCCTTCCGCTGTCCCCGGATATCGTCTGAACGTGCAGGAACATTTGCACGTGCAGTAACATTTGGTAGCACGCCTTTGCAGCTACGAGGCGCGGTTGTGCCTTCCTGGCGTCATTCTTCCGGCACGTCCGCAAAACCCTTAGTATTTATTGCGGTCGTCCGCCTGTGAGTTTTTCCAGAGTGTGTCTTCTGACGAATAAAAATATAGGGACGCAGAATGCGTCAAATTCCCCGGCGGCCTTTGCGTCAGTTGCACGCTCTGGGCTCGCCTCATCTTATGGTTGCCATCTGGGCTAGACGCGGTTCTGTGCGTTCGCACGGCGCTGCTTCCGCATTGTCGGGAGGTGGTGAAACAGCTGGGGTGGCCCCCCCTCTCTCTCCTCTACTCCTCTGCTTCCGACCTAGTTAGGGGCGGAGAGGGGTGGCCCCCTTCCGCTACTCTGTCGTGGGGCACTCCACAGTTTTTCTGAGGGAAAGTTATGGCTTCTGCGTCACAAACCAGTTTGTGAGGGTTACACCCTCTTACAATTCTTCCATAAACATCGCAGGTCCGCAAACCCTGGGGACCGAGCTTCTACCTGCTCATGATTCTCAGGGGTGGGGGGTTGTCTAATAACTTCATACAATTGTCATGAATTACACATTACACACTAACCACTTAATCAAACAAATTATCCAGAGTCTCCCTACATGCTAACATTACACGATAACTATTTACAACTCGTCTGCGGACCTCAATTCGCCACCTACCCTCGTATCTTTACGGAGCACCCTCCTTCGTGCTTGACAGACACCTCGCGTCGCCTTTGGTACCTCTGATATTACCATTGGCCCACAATTGATATTTACACAAGTAACCCTAGGTACACCGATCATCCTTGGGTGCTAATTCCCAATTTATACCACGAACGCTAATCACAACACATGGTTTACAGACTCCTTACACACTCACATTACACGATAACCATTTACAACTCCTTACACACTTATAAAATAAATTATTCACAATCTCTGACAAGCTAAAATCATGCGAATGTAAGCGTATTTTAATTACTGCGGCACTGCCACGTTACCGCATGAAACTGCTACATGCCTCAAGAATTTCTTATTAAAACTCTAATCCAAAGATTACAAAAGACCGCACAAATTTTTGCCATGTGTAGAAATTTTTTTTCAAATTTTTTTATTTCAGAACTTTAAAATCACCAGTTAACCTATAAATGGGTCACTTAAAAATAATCTAAGCTATCTCGGACCTTTTAAATAATATAACCTTTCGTTCTACCCAACTCGCGCCATTGAAATAAAACATTTAATTTTCCCGACACACTACCTGTAATAACCACGTGTCTCGTGTCACACACGCCAGCGCGGCCATCTTGCGCGGCTGCGGGAGCCTAGTCATTGGCCGGAGCATCGGCCACTCCCGGCCCTCTCACCTCGTAGATTCAAAATTACTAATTCTTACTCGTTTTTCAAGCTATATTTACTAACATACGGACTTTTTCAGTAGTAACACTTAACACAAATATAAAAATGACTAATTTAAAGCATTAATACTCGCCCTAAGTGTCGTTACGCGAAATATATTCGTCACCCGCTGTGTTTTTCACACCCAAAAACTTAAACGCTCGTTTTAGCAGCCCACTCATACAACAAAAGCGTATTATAAAATGCAGTCAACGTCATAAACCATGACAATTACGAAATTAAATAACTCAAATATGGTTCTCTACACTATTTTAGCAAACAGCTTTTTCCCGTAACACTTTAAATACTAGATACCTCCAGTAACTGGTATATGAAAATTACAATCACCAAAAGGAGTAAACTTTTTATATATTCATCCTCAGAAGTTTCTTCGTGTCACGAACCAACAACTTAAAGCAACTTAACCAAACATTGGCAATGAAAAATTATTAATGTTATTGCAACACAAAAACCTGTAACTTTTTCAAAATTCTTGTATTTAACTTTAACATTCCCACATTTATCGACCAGTCATCCACAACTTCTGGCTCTGGTGGTGAAGTAAACACACCCATTCTTATCTCCTCCGACCCCGCGATGCGTGACTTATAAGAAAGAAATCACTTACGAGGGCCGATGGCCTGCCTCTCTAATTCTAACACATATTTACACCCTGCTTTGCACATAACTTACCCATGGTAAACACTGGTAAACAATATACACACAATGGTAAACAAACAGTAATAAAAAATGTTAAAGAGATATTATTATGTGTTGCACTTATTTCTGTGTCTGATGGGGCTTCGCGCCCTGGTTGTTCTCAGCGGGCGACACACGGTACACACTCTCACTTGCGCCGCACAGAGTCTGTCCCCAGGATCTTCCGCTAGGCCCCTGGGCTGCGCGGGGCCTATAGGCGCGGCGATCCCTGTAGAGATGGTGCCTCCCCCCCTCGTGGCACTGGCGCCATGGCTGGACCCTTCTGGACTCGTCCGACGTGATCCCGTCAGCTAGGCCCCTGGGCTGCGCGAGGCCTATAGGCGCGGTGATCCCTGTAGAGATGGTGCCTCTCCCCCTCGCGGCACTGGCGCCATGGCAGGACCCTTCTGGACTCGTCCGACGTGATCCCATCAGCTAAACCCCTCGGGTGCGTGGGGCCTATAGGCGCGGCGATCTTTGTCCCGTCCGCCCCAGGCGCTGCTATCGCGGCAACAGGTTTCGGCAGGGGGCGTCCCTCGCCTGTAGGCAGCTGGGCGCCGCCCGTCGGTGCGGTGGGCGCGTTTCGCTCTGGTACCTCCTCTGCTCCCGGGTTCGATACTCCATCGGTGTTCACCTGTAGGGGGCGTCTTTGATCTTCTTCACTCACGTTTCTCTGGTCCCGGCAATTATGCCATGGTTGAATTCTCTCTCTCTCTCCTCCCTGCTCGTTTGTGCCTGGACGCCATTTTTTCTTCCGTCCGGCCTCTCTCCTCCGTCCGTCCCTCTCTCCGTGTTCGCTTCCCGCCCTCTCGCGTTCTCGCGCCGTATCTCCTCTTCCCATTCTCCCTCGCTGGTTCCGGCCTCCTTTTCCCCTCGTTCGCGTAGTACCTGCCCCTCCTCCGTCCGCTCACCTCCATCCTTCGCTCCCTCACGCCTCCTTACCTCTCCCGGCCGTCCGTCAATGGTTCCTTGCTCCTGTGGCCTCGTGGCCCGGGCGTCACTCAGGTGTGGGGTTGCCCCCCTTGGCTGCAGCCGCGCTGTCTGTTGCCCGTCCGTTGCCCCTTCGCCCCTGTTCTAACTGCTCGTCCTGTGCGCAAGTGGAATACTGCTGGCTCCCTCTGAGCAGTCCCGTTTGGCTTTTCTGGGGTCCTGGGTGCGGGGCTCGGGTATAGGGCGTATCTGGTCCCTCGCTACCTTCCGAATTTTTTTCATTTCATCTTCCGCCCAGTACACATTCCCTTGGCACCCTGCTATGACGTACGGTCCCTCCCATTTCGGTGCGAATCCTGCACAGTATTTTTCACTGGCCCGGCTCAGAGGATGATTCCGCAATAATACATGCTGGCCTTAGGGTAAGTGGTGTCCGTCGCGGGTTGGTTCCGGGTATTTGCGTCGGATGTACCTCTGTTGGTTTCTCCGCGCCGCGCCCGTTCTTCGGATAGCCGCTTTTCTTATGGCTTCGGGGCAAGGCAGCTCTGTCGCCTCGGTCTCCCACTGCCATTCTCCTGGGCGGCAGAGATTGTACCTGAGTATAAGTTGGCTGGGCGAAGTGCCTAGGGTGTCATTGTGCCGGCGCCNTCTCCTGGGCGGCAGAGATTGTACCTGAGTATAAGTTGGCTGGGCGAAGTGCCTAGGGTGTCATTGTGCCGGCGCCACAGTGTGTACAGGATCTCGGGGATGTGCATGTCCCATTGTGCGTGGTTGTCGCCCATCCGGACGCGGATGTTCTTTNCAGTGTGTACAGGATCTCGGGGATGTGCATGTCCCATTGTGCGTGGTTGTCGCCCATCCGGACGCGGATGTTCTTTTTCAGCTCCTGGTTCCGGCGTTCGGTGGGGTTGGCCTGGGAATGGTATGCGGGCATCGACCAGCTTTCCGCCCCCCATGCTTCACACACCTTCGCCCATTTTGTGCCGGTGAATTAGGAGCCGTTGTCGGTTAGGACACACTTTGGGAACCCCCACCTGGGAAAAACCTCCCGCTCCATTTGTCGGATAATCGTGCCTGCTTCCTGATTCGGCACAGGGAATGCTTCCGTCCACCGGGAGAACTGGTCGGTTACGACGAGCAGGTACCGTTTTCCCCGGGGTGTCCTAGGGTAGGGGCCCATAATGTCCGCGGCGATGTGCGTCCACGGAGTCTTAGGTCGTCTGGGCGTATACTGCGTCTTCGGCACCGGGTATGCCTTGTTTGCGCAGCCACGTTTCTGCACCTGGCGACGTACTCCCTGACTTCCCGCCCGACTCCGTGCCAGGTGTATCGGGTGGTCAGGGCCCTTAATGTGTCCTAGCACCCGGGGTATCCTGCGTGGGGATGGTCGTGATGGTGCTCGCAGAGGCTGGGTCGTAACTCTTTGGGTACCCAGACCTTCCACTGATCGGCTCGTGGGGGGGTCCTTGCCCAGTCTACGCCGCCTCTTATCTCGTATTGGTCGGGGTGTCACTCCATTAGCCCCGGTAGCGCGGGATCGGCCTGCTGTATGTCTTGTAGCAGTTCCTTGTTCTCCCGGAACTTAATTAGCTGCAGCCCTATGTGCCCTGGCTGTGGATTTTTATAACTTTTGAGTATTTTGACAATTACTTCATCATTTTATATGTATTTTGCTATTGTATAAATTAAAACATACAAAAACAGATTTTGAATGAAAGCAATATCTGTGGATTTATGAGCAATAATCAGCCAAATTATAGCTGATGTGTACATGTTTTTACATTTTAGGAATGTACATTTGATGTCTGTTGACAATTTTCGGTCGAGAACATATCAATGAATTGTTAGGGTTGGCAGAAGTGCTATGTAGTTATCCAAAAATAATGCATGCTTAAAAAAAAATTAAATTGATGCAAGCGATATTGACAACTAATGTAACTGTAAATCTTGTAGCAGGTTTGTGCCAACATGAAGCAAAATTCAGTTAATTTCATAATGTGATGTCAATAACTACTAAATATGGATTGTATTGTGTGCTTTTAGAATAAAGTTTTGTGTAAAAATGCAATGCAAAAAGTCTTAAGAAACTGAAAGAGTATGCTTTCAAACGAACCGAGTTTGTAGAGTGTCAGTTCGTTCCACTTTTTGAAAGAATAAGTTCCTTATCAGAATATGAATATCGTCGGATACATTATCATAACCAGTGTTACAAAGATTTCATTCACAGTAAAAAACTTGAAAAGGGAAAGAAAAGGTATGTGTGTGAAGAAGTACATGAACCACCAAAACGTGAGCGCCCCTCTACATCATCGAACCGTCATGGGGATGAAAAGTTAAACCACAACAAAAACCAAATATTATGTTTTTGAATGCTCGGAACCAGTGCATGGTATTTTTTGTTTAAACAGAATGAATGGGAGATGATTTTTTGTTCATCAAAAACAACACTAAAATCAGTACAATTAAATCAGCACTTTCAATGATAAATTCACCGCTCGATTGTGTTGATTCTGATATAGCATATCACCATGACTGCATTAGGCATGATAAACGACATAGTGAAAGAAACGAAGTTAGGACTACCATTGAAGAAGCTGACAAAAGGGGTTACTATATTGCTGACACAGATGTAGTGATCATAGTGAAGTGTACTCTTTCTGCTGGGGAAACTGCAACTCTCAACGATGTGAATGAACAGTATCAAATATTGATGTCATAAAATTGAATTCAAGTAGAGAAAAATTTTAAACAAAAACATTTGAAATACCTCATAGCCAACCAGATCCCCGAAGCAAAACTCATTCAATCTCCCACATCAAACAAAAGTCTAATAATTGTGCGAAAACAAACCACTTCTGAAGTTGTGACAGATTTATTTGATGCTGCTGACTTTGAAGAGGATATTGGACTTCTATCAAAAGCAGCAAATATTATGAGAAAATATAAGTGATAGTAAAAATTGGGATCCCATGAAAAAATTAAGCTCAAAACATTCAGTAGTTGCAACTCTAAGTCATATTTCAAACTGGGAGATAAAATAGTAAAACTCAAGGAAGATAGGCATCTTTTGGCTCGGTTTCCCGTTGTAATGGAGTCACGACCTGAGCTCTCGACAAATTTCAGAAGTGCTATTGGCGACTATGAATTTTCAGTCATTCCAAGGTTCTTATTTTCATCAGATGGCAAACTTCACATACCATATTTTCTTTCAGTTATTGAAACCTTCAAGTGTATAAGTTGTGAGAGCAATGAAATGGTGCTAGAGTCTTGTGGACTTGGACAGAGTGGTACAAATGAAGCGAGTGTCATAGATGGGATGGCTGAAGTGCAGTCTCTAAAAAGTAACCACAGCAATGAATACACGTGGAGAATTTGCGAAAGTATTCACAAAAACAATAATAAAAAAAAAGAGGTAATGAGTATAATGCGGTAAGGCTACTATTTGACAGGTACAAAGATAATTCTCTAATAGAAAACACATATAAAAAATAGGTTGGGAGGGATAGCCCCTGTGCGCTTTGTAGTTAAGGATAGCAAACATAATAATAGTATTAATAAAAATGTTTCTATCACACAAAGTAACAAAATAGCAGTTGACTGAATATCTTTGGACGGCTGCGTCGAAGGAGTTTCCTTCTACGGAATAGAAGTTTGTGGTCGGCTTTGGAACCGAAACTTAAAGCAACAAGCCAGCCATTTTTGTAAAACATTTTATGTTCATTTACGAACTATGTTAGAGATTTTCGGTGAAGCGGGGCGGGAGGTAATTATTGCCACCAGCCCTTCGTACTATAGTGTGAAGGAGGTTCAATCAGCAACTTAATAATCGTTTATTTAAACTAATGGCAAAGCGTACACGAAAAGTTCCGCAGCTGTACAATTTTTTTTCTTATGACAACCTGACTGTATAATTTTAGATGTAAAAAAGTTTTAGTGTTTCAGATATTTTTAAAACCAGCCGCATTTCCTCATAAATTAAAAAAAAAAAAGTGAGCATACGTGTACATACAATCGCTAGCGGTAACTTTAAATTAGTTAAAACCCAGGTCGCGTACACTAATATTAAGCATGCGTTAAACATTACACTGAACATGACAAACACTTTTTTTTTGTCCAATCGCCATTTTTTTCGACATCAGCCAATATTTTTCCTGCTGACAGAAAAAAAAAAATGTATGCTCGTTATAAAACATTATTTTTTTCAGTTAAGTAAGCATCGGTAAAGTACTAAAGCTATAATACAAAATACCAGCAGGTAAAAACCACTGAAGTAGCTACAGCTTCAAACATTATAAAAGCACAACAATGAAGACATGTTTTAAGTATGGTAGTATGAAGCAAGATTCATAATATATGTAACACTATACAACTACTAAAAATATGCTAATAAATTAATCACAGTTCACAAACAATAGGCGAATACATTTTTTTGTAATATTGGTAGGCGGACCCCTTAGGCCGTTTCAACATTAGCAAGCGATGGAACAGATATAACATCATTGTAGTCATTTTTGCCACACGTTAGTAATTAACATGACTTCATTAATAACAGGAAAAACATATATGGAAAAGTTCATGGCAGTAATAAACATTCGTACAAATGGTTCGAAAATGGTGGCCAACTACGATAAGAAGGTTTGAGACATAACTTGCATTATCACCTTAATCTAGGTCACGAGTGGTATCTGTGATGTATACAGCTTCAATGACTGGAAAATCGCAGCCACATATGTTTATAAGAAGGCTTAGTGCATAATGGGGAATAACATGTTGGTCTAGGCCTTGAGCAGTACCTATGATATGCATTGGACGACTATAGCTTCAATGGATAGAAAATGGTAGTCAGCTAAGCTTACAAGGAAGCTTATTGCATGATTGACCACATGGTGCTAATCTGAATTTTATGGCTATAACTTCGAGAGATGAAAAATGGTGCCAATTTATACTTATTAGAGGCTTAAGGCATAATTCAATTTGCATCTTGGTGAGACTTGTACTGGTCTGATATATTCCAATTTCTATGTGTCTAAATCCAGCAGTCGTTGAATGATGTCCAGCTGTGCCTATAAGTTCGTGCGTGTCCGAGATATGCACAATGCACCTAATACACGACCTAAGGTAAGGCAACTACAGTTCTGTATTCGTGACTCAGGCTCATTACATAATTACTTTTAAAAAAAGCCAATGATCATGCCTATATATACTAAAGTCAATATGGCTACGAACACATGAGAATAATCAAAGTTTATGGGGTCACATTAGCATTTGAATCGAAAACAAGAGACCGAAAATATATAGCACTTTGCATATCTACGTACACAAATCTATGCTTATAAAATTCAATATGGTGCTGGTCATTGCTTTATAAACACGTTTTCTGACATCAAATTCGAATTCTCTTTGAAAATACGAATCCATAAACATGCTGCTCGATATACAATTTTAAAAGTTCAATAAATATGTATTTATTTAAATACATGACTTTTATTTGTAAAATAATGCTTTTGATAATCTATGGTTGCAGCATCATATACTACAAATCCATCTTTGAAATACGGATGCACAGACACATTGCTCTGCGTAAACTTTTCTGTAAGTTTTAAAAGTGAAATAAAATATATTTCATTAAATGCATAACTTTGATTTAGATTTTTTTTTGTATAATTGGTGGATGTTAGATCACAATCACATTTTTTAAAATACGAATCTATAGACAGGTCTCTCGATACACTTTTGTCTGGAAGTTTACAAGTTAACCTCTTATTTATAAAATTATGCATTTTCAGTACCTTGCCAACATTAATTTTGTTTAAGTTAGCATAATGACCATATCTAACATGTACCTCTCGAACTCATGCCTATAGGAACAAATTTATTTTCCATATACACTAAACATATCAGTCGCATATTCTGATACAATTTTTAATTATCTCGCACATAATATTATTTCTCGAATAGACATACCCTCCTCATGACTATAACATTCTTAGCAAAAATTCGTCTCCACACTTATATTGTTTTACATACCATAATAAAACCCATCCTGATACAATGGTTTTATGTATATACAACATTTATACCTGTACTGGCCTCCATGTCCTGGTGGCCCAGTCGAGTAGGGCGCATGTTTACGAATCCAAGGTCCGGCAGTTCACTACTTCTTACCTCCACAGCTTTTTATACTGTATTAAACCATATCACATCTATAGAGACGAGTGTCTATCTACAGAACACGGAAAATCGCCCTTAGCCTCCAGCCGACACTTGCGCTCCTAGCAGCCCATGACAATATCAAGTGACTATAATGTTGCCTTGCAAACAGTGGGATAACCAAGATAGCACCCCTGATGGGCAATAAATGAAACTTCCAAGATGGCGACCAATACTAGCACCGCCTGTCACACGATATGAGAACTAAGATGGCAGCAGGCGAAACAATGTAGCGGCCTACCAACATCAAAAATGGCAGCCAACAGCAGACGATATCTGACTCGAATGAGAGGGAGCAGGCGAGAAGAAATGATAGAACAGGAGGTAACAAGATGGCACGACAGCAAGAAAATGGAAAATTCTAGTAACAAGATGGCGAGAAGGAATGCCTGAGCATAGACTGGAACATTCTTGAAACAAGATGGCAGCATAGAATGACAGAGCATGAAGTACTACAGCAGAATCATAGAGTGTGAACAGGAAAATTTTGAAACAAAATGGCAGCATGAAATGACAGCATAAAGTACCTGGCAGATGGAGGTCAAGGTCATCAAAGATTGCAGATGGGGTCAAGGTAAAAGGTTAAGGTCAAATATCAAAGGTCAAGGTCATCTAACATGGCGGATCCAAGATGGTCCTCTGCCAAATTTCACTTCCCCATATCTACTGATATTAATATTTCAACACTCGCACACTTCAAATACGAATTTTCGCGAGTATACTTTGGTTTTTCCTATTGTTGCACTATAATTGCCTTGGCAGCAAAAAAACGCAGTACAGCAATATACACAATCGAATCACATTATTATGACCACCTACTAGTATCCAGAGTAACCGCCCTTCGCAGCGAGGACAGCAGCTAGACGAACTGGCAATAACTCAGTCAGGTGCTGATAGGTCTCCACGAGTATTTTGAGTCATGCTGTCTGCGGTGCGCCCCACAACTGTTGAAGGATGCATAGCAGAGGAGATAGACACCGAACACAACAATCGAGGTGGTCCCACAGATGTTCAATTGGATTGAGATCGGGGCTGTTTGGGCCCCAGGGAATATCTTTGAAGTCTTGATTTGATAGTGCTTTTCCAGCCACATGCGAACACTTCTAGCTGTGTGGCAAGGCGCATTATCGTGCTGGAAGACCCCATGCTCCCGAGAAAAGACAATCTTCTTATACAGGTGGATGTGATCGCCGAGGATGAATTCATAACCAAATCGATGAACTGGGCCTTCCACGCGGATGATGGGACCTAATGCATAACCACGAGAGCATTCCCCACACCATAACACTGCTATACCACCTTATATTCGACCAGCAATGGATGCGGTGTCGGTTCTCCGATATTTATCGCTGGACACGCTGGTGTCCATCCGTTCTATGCAGCTGAAAATGTGATTCGTCGGAGAAGGCTACCCGTCGCCAATCGGCTGCAGTACAGTCGCCATACTGTAGAGAAAATTCCAGTCGTTTTCGTCGATGTACCAGTGTTAGCATGAGTGCAGTCACACTCCATCCACTCCGGAGCCCTATTTGGAGAAGGGTTCTCTGAACTGTTGCGGTAAGACATGTTTTTGGTTTTTGGATGCCCCCTGGTTCATTTGGACTAGTTCTACTGTAGCCTGTCAGTTGGCCTTCATGCACCATCGTAGTCGACGTTCACCTCAGATATCAATGGCACATGGAGCTCCGCAGTTGCCACAATGGTTTTTCCCAATTTTGCCATTAGTCCACTCATGACACACCATTACCACATAGGCACGTGAACAGTTCACAAACGTCGCTGTTTCCGAAAAGCTGCCCCCCTTGGCCAGAAAGCTGATGATCATCCCTCTTTGCAACTCGATTAAATCGCTTCCCTTAACCGTGACAGCAGGAAGCGTACTGTGTACATCCAGCCTGTCGGTAGCATTATACAGAGTGGTCCATCTAAGGTGGACACCTTCAAAATCTCTGGAATGGTTGCAAATCACGAAATGCTGTTTTCACTAAAGGAAATTACATACAGGGGCAAGTAATTCGTCGCAAAGAGACTATTTATAACATATATATATACACAGAAATAATTAAACCAACTATGATTTTTCCCCTGAATTTCAACGGCAATTTAGTACACACAAAGAGGAATTCAGTGTTATAGCGTATGCAAAGGAAAGTAACACAGAAACACCCAGAAATAATGTCCATATATGATTAAGTTAGGTGGGCCAGTACATGGGGTAGTGGACCTGTACTCACAGCTGTAAGGAAGTGACACACAGAATGACTCATACTGGTGAACGGACTGCTTCCTGATAGCAGCGCAGCACCAGTCCCTGTAATTTGTTATAGTAAGTGGTATTGCAGTGTGTGGCTGTACATATGAAATGAAGTTCACGAATGAGGAAAAACTGGATCCTCTACTTATTTGCGGAGAGAGTTGCAGAAATGCCAAGAAAGCCTTCGAACTGTATGGGGAAAGGTATCCTAATCAGACGCCCATCTCACTGAAAACGATACGAAGAATTTGCACATATCTCTGGTCACAAGGTGAAACGCATTCCACAACACAAGTGCGATATAAGACTGCTACAGGCGACACACATCAACACGATGTGTTGGCACGTGACGATGCAAACCCCCACATGGGTATGCGATAACTTTGCAGGTTCATACGAATAAGTAAAACAAATGTGTTACGGATACTGTGCAAATGGAAATTCCATCTATATCATGTGGCTCTTCATCAGGCATTACATGAGGATGATTTCCAGCAGCGTGTTCAGCTTTGTAGGTTTGTTCTGATGTCTGTTAGAGATGACAGCAATTTTCTGAATAACATACTATTTACCGATGAAGCGACGTTCACAAGCCATGGGCGCATAAATTTCCGAAATATGCACTACTGGGCGACGGAGAATCCGTGCTGGGACCAGCTAGTAGAGCACCAGCAACAGTTGAAAGTAAATGTGTGTGTGGAATCGTTGGAGACAATGCCATAGGGCCATACTTCATTCAAGGAACAATGACTGGCTGTACGTACGCCCATTTCCTCAGAGAGACCTTATTGGCCTTTCTAGAAGACATACCGCTTGCTATACAACATGATATGTGGTTTCAGCATAATGGTTGTCCTCCGCATTTTGCTTTGGTGGCGAGGCAAGTGTTGAATGAAACGTTTCCAAACCGATGGAGGGTGTGGTGGTGTTGTAAGATGGCCAGCTTGTCCCCTCAACCTCACACCTCTCGATTTTTCCTGTGGGGAACACTGAAAGATAGTGTGTACAACATGGTTCCTACGATGCCAGAAGACATGCAGGAAGGCATTCTAGCAGCTTGCAGAGGCATTATGCCAGCAACACTTCAGGCCACTCCTCGCTCGCTACATGTGCGTTTACAGATGTGTATTGCTGTCGATGGTAAACAAATCGAAAACACGATGTAAAAAGACCTCATGTGCAGTGTTTCAACCATAACTGAGCGCAATTTTTACTATGCATGCAGTTGCGATTGCATTTATCCTTGGGTTTGTTTGTTCGATTTTTGTTGTGCATCTGTACAAACTCGTAGTCAGTACAGTTAATGACTAGGAAATAAATCTCCTGAATAACGTTTGTATCTGACTAAAATATAATATATTGATATCAGACTTGCTCTCACATTGCCTGTCTTCCCTCCGCTGTGGTGCTCTCCTTTTTCCAATTTCATATTCCATACTCCGCGTCCCATTAAGGTAAGAGCTTCGCTGCTATTTGGAAGCAGTCCCACCAGGATGAGTCACGACGTATGTTGCTTGCATACAGCTGTGATTACTGCTTCACTGCCCCATACTAGCGGCCCTCTTAACTGAATCATATTTGCACATTATTTCTTGGCATTTCTGTGTTACTTTCCATTGCATATTTTATACCACTGAATTCCTCTTTGCACGTACTTTTCGATGCCGTTGAAATAAATGTATGTTTTTAGGTGTAAAATCATATGTGGTTTAATTATTTCTGTCGTTGCACGTGTTACGAATAGTCACTTTGCAGCAAATTACTTGCCTCCGTATGTAATTTCATTTAGAGAAAACTGCATTTGTGATCCACAACCGTTCCGGAAATTTTGGGAGTGTCCATGTTAGACGGACCATCCTGTATACCTGCTTTACATCTCATGGCATGGACCATAGGCCATGGGCTAGGTGCTGCAGATGGCACTTCTAGCAGGTGGTCATAATAATGTGATTCGACTGTGTACTTGCAATACTTTGACCTTCTTTGCATTCACACTCACCTGTCACGATGTTCATATTTGAGTCAATGTGCATTTAAATTGAAAAAGAAATATGCTTGGAATTTATATTTTCACTGCCTGGTTTTCACTTTAAATAATGCAATACTTGTACTAAGAATTTAAATTAAATAAACAAATTTTAAAAATAGTCATATTATAACAAAATTTTGCACAAAACCGTGCACAAATACTTTAATTACTTGCATTTTGGTATTATACATGGGCTCATGAATTCGTTTCTCTCACGCACTTGCCATGTATTTCACGCCCTAACATTTTTGTTTAACATCAAAGAACGTTAATTAAAATTTCGAAATTTCTTTAAATTGGACTTTCGGAAGTTAGACTAAAGTAAAATTTTCTGGAAAACTTCACAAATTTTAGTACATGTTTTCCCCAGTGACTTCAATGTACCATTTTCAGTAATGTGCCTGCTTGTCGTTCTTTCCCACTTAGTTTAAACCGCCGCCTCTGCTAAGGGCACCACCAACTAAAAGTGGCGTAGTCGTACATAGACCTCTGAAAATACGTGTAGTGTACCAGTAAATGAACATACATATTTACAGAAAATATGGTTGGATTACATAAGTGTACATAAGTGTTAGGTTATGGAAAAAATTGTAGTTTTCACTCAGGTGTATTCAGTCGAATTGGAGGCGAGTACGATGCCTCCCTAATTTGTATGTGCACGCACTCATGGTACTGCATTTACTGCGAGGGATGGTCTTGTCTGTTGGTGTGCATGATAAAATGATGAAGCCTATCCCCCATATTGTGACACCCAAAACATTGGAAACCTAACCTGTCAAAGTTTAAATGAAACTATTGCATCACAGCATATTGATATTTTACCAAAAAGTTTAACTTCATTAGTTGTGGTTTGTTTAAAAACTCTGACAATTTACATACATTAAATACACAAACTCGCCTCAACATTGTCAATTTTTTGGGTGTCACACTATAGCGATGGACGAAAATTTAACTTCAATGACATCATAACATGACATCTGTTATTCCTACCTCCGTGATTTACTGGCACACTAGACTTTCACTGGTCTAAGTAAATTAGCCCGTGCTATTCGCAATAAACTTGTCACTCATCTCCATCTTTACGGGTGTGTACTATCCTTAGGAAATGTGTTAAGCTAAATGTCATGCATGTATTTTTCGTGTACATTATTATGTGAGGAATCACTTGGTAGCGTCTGTCGGTGATTTATGTTAACAGCCTGTCTTATTTTGCCCCTTGCACAAAGTTAGCAAATAACATGAAATTATACAACGAAAATTTTTTCTCCTAATACTTACTTCGCATTTCTGCACCAGCATATCATTTAACCCACCTCGGTCGATTACAGTCAAAGCGTATTCCTAATACATCAACACTAATGTGGTTCTTGTGGTTCCTGTGTTATTATTAGTGTTGATTTATTTGATTTTATAATCTGACAGAGAATACTTTTCCTGACATATGTTTGATTGTGGCTTTTGTCCTATTTGTGTGTGTGTTGAGTTTTATTGGTCAGCTGTGTCCACTGATATTGTTTGTAGCACTAAAACAGTGCTCGTGTGGTGTTTTCGTTTTCGTCATCGTGTTGTCTTTTCTTTTGGTTTGCTTTCGTTGTTTATTCTGTTTTGTAATAATAAGTTGTTCATCTAATTTTTTGTCGTTTTAATTATATACGTATTTATTTTTCATTGAGTAGGAAACAGCTTTTATAATTATCTGTCTGTGGTATTGTAAAAGGTTTTGTCTTCTTTTGTCTTGATGAGTTCTGTATGTGTGTGCAAGATTTCTATTTAGTCTTATGGTCGGCAATGAACACAGTACAATTAAACCATCATAGTAAAATGAACTCACCATTGCCATCAAACTTCAAAGATAAAAACAAGCTTTCGTACTTGGCCAATTACACTGAAGTTTCAGAGCGTAGGGCCCTCTCATTGGTGACTGCTGGAACTAATTGATGTTCATAGCTAAAAAGACGCGTCGACATCGACGCCCATTATGTTTTAATAAATTATGCTATCTAATACAACTCACAAAAATAAGGTGAAATAATTTTTGATAAACGAACATTATTTTCATAGATTTCAAATACAATAAACTGTTATAAATGCCAAATATTAGTGAAACATAATCAAGGTGTATTTTTTTTAAGAAACGTTTTGCTGGCTACAAGTTATATAATTCCTGTTATGATTTACTGTATCTGAATCAGAACCACAAGCTTGTCATTGTGAGCATCGAGTATACCATATGTCAGAGCACCATATACTTTCGTATGATAGTAATCATCCATGTCATCTCACATATCGTCTGGTATACCAGATTGTGCGCCAGGACTTAAAGAAGCTTGCACGGGTGTATGTACGAAAGCAGAAATCGTGAAATGTCGGATTCTTCGTTTATTCCTAAGGAAAAGATCGGTTCAGTGTCCTTTGGTGTTGCACATGGGCGTAAAACCATGAAATAATCGAATACGAATATTTTTTTGTTGTCCACAAGAGAGCTTTCGGTTTATACTGGTGCAATTTTCCTGTCTATTGGTCAGACAAATGAACTTTTTTTTTCTAACCCACTTTAAAACTAAGTGTTATGCGTGCCTGCGCAAGGAGACGTTCATCGGGGCAGAGACGGATTGGGCTGCCATGACAACCTCCCTAAGTATACTTTTACCTAAACTACTATACAAAGAAGAGAAAGGGAAAAAACGCCCAGATACAATAAAAGCCCTTTCGACAGGAAAGAATTAAAACATTTTTGAATGCATTATCAGAAAATGCTACAGGAGACAGATGGGTGTAAATCATGCTCTTTATTAGTAGGTAGAGAAAATAATAGTAGAGAAGGGGAACAAATTAACTTACATTGCAATAGAGTTATTACAATTTAGCTATAAACTAACGAGCAACTTAAAAACTTAAAATTTTCGCACATATATGTGAAATTTTACAAATCTCCCTTTTATCTTTCGTCTTCGGTAATAACGACAAGCGACCCAGAAATAACAAAGTGATTGCGCACAATTACGTGATCTATGGCTGGGAGTTTCGCTAACATCATGAAGAAACGATAAATCGTCGCGCATTCTGTGGACTTCGCCTGCACACAAAAACACACAAACATTACACACCGATGCAACACTGAAAAGCACAAAAAGTAATAAAATGTGATAACGATTTTCCTGCTACATAAATCACGCGAACAAAAACGACAAAATTTCAGGGATTTTAAATATTTCCGTAAATTTGCGAAATATTTTACAAAAATGTTAATATAATATATATAATTAAGGCTTGTGATTAAGTGCTTGTTTATATTATTTACAAAAACCGAAAGTTTTCTGTACCTAAATGCGACTGATTTTACTTCTCCAAGGAAGCCGAGGTGATAACAAAGAATTCCTCAAAATTTTAAATGGCATTTTCTACAAGAGCTGCGAAATTGCTACTTATCGGAATGCCTAATGGTAATCGCTGCTTGCACGTAGTATAATAAAACCAAGCACATCACTTTTAACTCTGTGGTTGGCTACAAAACATTAACACATGTTGGCTAGGTGGTGTTGGGTTAATGGAAGTTTAGAGGGGCGGTGAAAAACATAAAGTCGGTTTCGGAGTTGGTTACCCGACTAAGTGCCAGACACAGGGGGTAGGCGGTGCCAATTTTTGCTACTGATGATGCCAGTGGGTCTGCTAGCTGGTTTTCCCTACCCGGGACATGCTCCACGACGAAGTCGTAAGCTTGAAGAAGCAATGCCAACCAGGTCAGCTTGCTGCGTGCTTCGCGCATTGTGTGGAGCTAAGCAGCAGTTGTCGATGTGAAGCATGAAGCACTGGTACTCCAAGTATGCGCGGTACTTCTTGATGGACCATACCACGGCTAAGCATTCACATTCGTTGACGTCGTACCTCTGCTCATTTGGACCGAACTTGGTACTAGTGAAGTCGATGAAGTGATGTTCACCACTGTCACCGCACTGGTAGAGCACTGCACCGAGACTTTCTTGGCTGGCATCAGTCTGCAGGTAGAGGTGTTTTGTGAAATTGTGCCTTGCTAAGGTCGGGCAACTCGGAAACGTGACTTGATTGGCTGAAAGGGGTCGTCGGCAGGGCCGTCCCATTGAAACCGCAGCTGGGTTGACAGCAGGTTGGTAAGTGGTGCTCCAGGAGCCAGTTTATTTGCCCAAAAAACTTCCGGAGCTACTTGCGTAAGTGTGGTGGTGGGTAATCGTCAATCAGCCGCAGTTGTTCGGGGTTGGGTTTGTTGCCTTCCTCGTCAATGACATGCCCCAGGAATTCGGTGCTGATCTTTCCAAGGTGGCATTTGGCAGTTGCGCACATGAGGCCATTGATGGCCAACCTCTTGAAAACATGTGACAGGTGGTGTAAGTGCTCCTCCTAACTTACCGACCATAACACCTCGTCGTCCAGGTGGGCGAGTGTGAATTCGCCGATGAGGAATCCAACACTCTGACCATCAAGGCCTGGAAGGTGGCCGGTGCACACTTCAGTCCAAACAGCATGGTGGAGAACTGAAAATGCCTGCTGTCGGGGGCTGTTGTTATGGTGTGATCAGGCCTTAGCTGAACAACTTGCCTGATCACACCTTTAAACATTAAACCTGGAAACGAGCGGGATTGCAACGCCACCATTTGGTCATCGATCCTTGCGAAACAAAACAGTTGCAGAAATACCCTCCACCGGTCACTGAGGGGGGCCGCAGAACCACGTGCTTGATATAGGCCGGTGTAACACCCGGAACAGGGGTCTTTCATCTTTAGTCCTTTGGCGACCCGACCAGCGAAGCAGACCAGGAAGATGGGTGTGTCCGGCCGTCGTTAACTGTCTCGTAGAATCAGCCTCCGGCAACATTAACAAGGTAATAACTTTCCAGTTAGGTTTATTTAAAATGGCGTAAAGCATAATAATATAAATAATTAATCATCTTAAATTCAATGTAAAGCTCCCCCGATCAATAGTCATTTAAATAGCAACTGTAAAATTCCAATGTTAATAAAACTCATCTTATATTGTTGTGCTCTACTGAATAATGGGTCATTATTGCGCTACGTCTCTAAATATTTTTAAGTACGAATTGGCTGAAAAGCTTGTTCGTAACAATGGTGGAGGCTTGGTTCCTCCCTACCCTCTCGCGGCCTTGCATCAGCTTCTCTACCATCCACCCCCATTTAAATAAATTCCCCACCCACCCACGCTTGTTTCCGTAATAATAATAGCAAACTTTTAGCCACATCCACTTTTAACCTTAAAACTTTAAAGTAGCAGTACCATTCAAATAATGTCATAATATCTACTTTTAAAATGCCTTATGTTTAATAATAATTTACTTTTTACAGCCCAATATCTAAACACTTAAAGCAATTATTTGAAACCTAAATAACAGTTGGTATTCAAATGTAAAGAATTTCCATGTAAACCACAGGTCCCTCTAGTTGCATATATTCACGTGTAAACAATTTATCTCAGCTATACCAAGCTACTAATATAAATTGACACCTGTGTGCGCTGTATATAGTTATTTGCAATTTAACTATTACTGTGATAGTAATTCGTACTCCTGTAAGCATTTTCATTACAGTAACTTTCAACTCATGCTAATTTTAATAAACTCCATGCAGTACACCATATTGTACGTCGTTAGCTATTATTGTGCACAGAAAAATAAATATATATTTTATTCAACTTTCCCCTCAGAATACATACTATATATTTAAGAAACTTCTCATATCATGCTTAGGAGTAAGGTAAGCCAGTTAACTATGAATATTTTTGTACACTGATAGAAAGCCCATATTGCGTTATGAGTTACCAAGCGGAAGGACGATATGTTGTTGACCCAAGTGCCGAGACGACGTATTCCCTCGTCAGCATATTCTTGTGGCACGAGCGCCGCTGTGTTGCGCCACAATGTGCTTGCGCACGCCAAGCAGTTTTCTTCCTGCCACATCCGCCTTTAAACTTAAGTTTATTGTTCTAGTTTAAGTTTCTCTTACTATCAATATTTTTACATATTTCCCACAAGCCTGTGATATAAGGACACGGGGTGAATGAATTCTGTTGGGTTTACTCATTTTTGTGATCCGAGGACTTAGCCAATCCTCGTGGCTTTCGGACGTGCTAGCGACACGCCATGCCAGTCATACAGCATTGTTTGATGCGAAGACTGCTGAAACTGACGTGAAAAGGATTAATTGTGTGCAACATTAAGGGTATTTAACGAAATGGGAATAGTGCCCGAGACACACCCACTTCGACTGTGTTTGTCCGTTCACGGTTTACCCATATCCATCATCCCACATGTAAGAAGTACTTACTCAGGAGGTCACACCTTTCGTTTCGCGTGAGACGCGGAGCAATCTTTGGACCTCTGGCGGAGTTGTGACCCGACTAGAGGGGCCTATTTTTCTGTGCTCTACTAGCCTTGACAGAGGTCAGGCACTAGGGGCGCAATTGGATTTTGCTGTGGGTCTTTTCTCTACTACTCAGTACTTTTAAAGTATACCAGGAGGGTACTTTCGTTTTGACCTCCAGGGAGTAAGTCATTGAGTGCAGATTTCCCCAACCCCTGTATGCCACCCCTTTGTGTGGAAGTAGAAGTGTAATTATTCTGTCTTTAATAACTCATATATATTCTTCTCCTCTCTACTATATTCTATTTGCATAATAAGTGTCGTTATGTGTTACTTATGCTATGTGTTGATGTCCCTCGGCTTTGTTAACATGCTATGTGTTTTGCTCCTCTTCATTCCAATCTGAAGTTTTTAATAATCAATGTAATTATATTATACTTATGGTATGTGTTGATGTCCAGCATACATATTAACATTTTAATAATTATAAGTTTATCAGCACACACAGCTAACTAAAATAATATATTTTCTGAAAAAGAAAAACAAACTTGTATGAAAATACACATTAACTAAGAACTAGATTCACAACAGTAACTTAACCATAAAATTGTAACATAAGGTAGTATTCATATACCGCCCGAGAGACCAATTGACGAGAGATTAAAAAATAAATGAGCTTTAACTCACCTTTAAATACATCACCTTCTAAGGTCGGACACACCCAACCCTACGCAACATGCAAGTAAATATAATAAAATCAGGAATTAAACAACCAATTTCATTTTGAATAACCAGAATCTGCAATATAGCTATTAGAGCCCTATTAATTATTTAAGAAAATTTTTTTAATAAGATGTTTTGACAAACTGTGCAGGCATTCTGCTAATACATTTCATTGTAAGTTTCAGAACAACGGTACCCCAAGCTTCATGTTCCACAGCAACTAGCAGTGATGTCACCTCTCAACCAAAGTTCCTCCGGAGGTCGGTGCACGCAACGCCCACGTGAACACCAGTCCTGACGTCACGCGCAACAACCTCAAAATCGTGCTTACAGCTGTCAGCACTACCGCTTAACCAGCTCGCGAGTCGTATGTTGATTTATATACAGGTAACCAGCGGTTCACATATTTTACATACACCACTCACACCGCACCCTGCAGATACCAAACAGTAACACACAACCAAATTTACTTTAAAAGTTTATGATTGCAAAATAAAAAATAGCGATTACTAATAGGAGGCCTCCGAAACATATTTACAAGGTATTATTTATAATAAAATTAAAAATTCAAACCAGTTTTATACAAATAAAAATTGAAATTCCAATTTTTGTGAGAAAAAAAAATAATTTTTAAAATGTACCTACTCAACAAACGAATTACTACATTGTCTCAAATGGAGACGTCTGATTTGTACAATTTGATTGAATTGTAATCACTGAAATAATTTAGTCTTTAAGAAAAAAAGTAATGACTTCCTTATCACTATAATTAANTTCCAATTTTTGTGAGAAAAAAAAATAATTTTTAAAATGTACCTACTCAACAAACGAATTACTACATTGTCTCAAATGGAGACGTCTGATTTGTACAATTTGATTGAATTGTAATCACTGAAAAAATTTAGTCTTTAAGAAAAAAAGTAATGACTTCCTTATCACTATAATTTAATATTTTAATTTTTATAGAAAACAAAACATTTGTAAGATCCACCATATTCAATAGACAGTATTATCTGATACTGAAACATATTTATTGTATAATAAGTAACATGTATTACTTTAACATTTTGTTTATTATAAGTACGTATCTGTTCCATTTCCCTCTTAAGTATTGAAACATAGAAAAAAAAAGCAGCTGCAACATTTCTTATCTTTTTGCATTATTTACAATACTTAATTAAATAATATTCTACGTTTCGATACCATCCCATCTGTGTCCTAACCCAGTGACGTCACGTACCGTTTAGTATGTAACAATTCTCACTGATCTAACATGTATTTATTTCCAGCAAGTGTAGTTTCTGTACAAACAAAACACAATAATTGTAACGGGGAGAGCAATTAACTTAAAAATTTAAATTCTTTTAATTGTTAAATATTTTTTTTTATTTTCATTGTGGTAACGAGCCACGCCAAGTAAAGCTTAGAGACTCACGAACTCAAGAAAGGCTGACGCGTTCACGAGCCGCCTACGAGGCGTCTGCAGCGCTCGCGTTGAAGGCAATCTGCACACCCAGCGGAAATGCAAGTGCAAGGCGCGCAAGGCCACTGTAAACACACCGCCCAGCGTTTGACCAGCCCACCTTGCCCAAGGACTGCACGAAGGCAACTGGCAGTTCCTTATACCTGAATTATCCGTCTGCTTTAATACCTTTCACAAAATGTTTCCTTCCGTAGCGAAGAGGACTTCAACCCGATCCATATTCCTGCTGCCACAACATGAACCCCGCAACTCCCAGTCACCTACATAATCCACACGGACTCTAGGGCGGGATGAGGGCATCTCACTAGTGAACATTGTGGGAGATGTTATGGTGTGATCAGGCCTTAGCTGAACAGCTTGCCTGATCACACCTTCAAACATTAAACCTGGAAACGAGCGGGATTGCAACGCCACCATTTGGTCGTCGATCCTTGCGAAACAAGACAGTTGCAGAAATCCCCTCCACCGGTCACTGAGCGGGGCCGCAGAACCACGCGCTTGGTATAGGCCGGCGTAACACCCAGAATGGGGGTCTTTCATCTTTAGTCCTTTGGCGACCCGGCCAGCGAAGCAAACCAGGACGATGGGTGTGTCCGGCCGGCGTTAACCGTCTCGTAGAATCAGCCTTCGGCAACATTAACAAGGTGATGACTTCCCAGTTAGGTTTAATTAAAATGGCATGAAGCATAATAATATAAATAATGAATCATCTTAAATTCAATGTAAAGCTCTTCCGATCAATAGTCATTTAAATAGCAACTGTAAAATTCTAATGTTAATAAAACTCATCTTATACTGTTGTGCTCTATCGAATAATGGGTCATTATTGAGCTACGTCTCTAAATACTTTCAAGTACGAATTGGCTGAAAAGCTTGTTCGTAACACTGTGATAGCTGTGTTGCTATGGCTTTCGAGCTTGACATGCACTTGCCAATAGCTGCTCTTGTGGTCAAGGTATGGCATGATTTTGGCTTGCCCTAAGTAACTGAGGACATCTTTGATGCTGATGTATGGTGGTAACCCACTATGTGTCACTGGGTTCACTGGCCGAAAATCTATACAAAACCTTCACATGCCTTCTATTTTAAGCGGAATTGAAGTCGCTGTTTGTTGGTTCAATAACACTGACATTCAATATTTCTTGAATTTGCTGTTTAATAATTTTTGCTTGGTGCGGTAAATAATTTTCATGACGGACTGTTTATAGGCCTGGCTTGCACTAGTGGTATGGCATGCTCAGCTACTGTGGTTTGACGAAGGGCGCCGTGTGCTACAAACATGCCTCGGCGCTCGTCAAGGAGCTGCTGAAAAGCTACCTGGTGTTCAGGCGGTATATTGTTGTCAAAGTCCGCTAGTGAAACAGCTGCTACTGTATCGGCTGGTCGCCGGTCATGGTTATAATGGATGCACGTGCCACAGGTTCAACTATGGCATTTTGTTCAATAAGCCATGGTACACAAAGAATGGCATCTTCCCTAATGTCAAGGGAAACAACTGCTGTGATTATTGTTTCTAGGTCACATATGAGAACTGTCACTGTGGCTTCACCTAGTGTGGTGCTGGTGTGCTGATTTGTGGCTGAAAGAATTTTGTGAGTGGCTGGAGTGATATCTGTAGGATGTACAAAACTAGGCTGTATAACGTTATGTAAGGCTGCAGTGTCTATTAATGTGAAGCAATGATGGCCGTTAATAAACACTAAAATGCGGATGAACTGTGAATGTTTGCTACTAACCTGGTTAATTAGTGCTTGTTGCAGTGTCGAGTTTTTAATATTTTCCGGGACTGGAGTGTCGGGAACATCCTGCTGCTTTACCCCTGCTTCCCACTTCCCGAATTGCTGCTTGCATGGTTGTTTGTTTGTTTGAGGAGGGGATTGTCAGGGTACACACTGTGCCAATCGGCATGGAGTTGGCGGTGGTTGGCTTCTATCCCACTTCATGTCTTTGTTTCGTGCACTGTCTGTTGCACTATTGTTTTTGTTGTCACTTGCAGCTGTAGTTTTTGCTGTACTGTTTCCTGCGTTGGAATTTTTGTTCTGTTGTTTACCGAAAGAAGGTGTTTTAGCACTGTTTTGCGCTACAGCCTGTCCTTTCGCACTGTCCTGACAATGCCTGTGGCTCCATCATGCGACACTCGTTTCCCGTTCGCGGCGCAGCTGGCACGGATTTCGCGCAAGAGTTCCTCGAGGCTTCTATTAAGCAGTGGTACCAACGCAGCATGGTTCTCTGGGCACATTGTTTCTGCCACCACTACGAGAACTTCGCGCTCGGGCAGGTGTGGGTGGAAATGTCTGATAAAATGTATTTTTCCTGTGAAAAATGTGGTTAGTTTCTACTTTGGCTATTGCTCTTCTGATGTCAGTTTGCTTTGCACTTGAAGTGACGTGAATGCTACTCCAAAGTGGCACTGGAAAGCATGGTGGAACTCCTCCCACTGTAGACTGTAGTGATTGATAGATTGTGGCTGGAAACTCACTTCTCGGGAGAGTTGCGCTCCAGTGCAGCCAGGCCAATCCTCCATGCATACCCTCATAGCATTGCAGGCATGCTGTACAGTCACCCATGAACACAGATGGGTCCTCTATAGGTGATCTCTTGCGACTGTAATCGCGAGAGCATTGTAACACTGGTTGGCCCAGGTGCAAGGTTTGGGATGGCTGCAGTGGTTTGGTGTTGCCCTCTGCTACTTTGTGCCCATGTGCTCACAGCTGGTGGATCAAAGTTGGGCATGGGAAATTGCATCACCGTGTTTGGTTGCAGAAATTGTGGTGCATGAGTTGGTAGTACTGGAATCATATGTTGGGAGAAGACAGGCATGGTAAAGAAGGTGGCGAGTGGTGGTAAGTCAAGGCTGGCTGGCGGGGTGTAAAATAAGCATACTGTGCTGCATTTTTTACATTTGCAATGTACACGCTGATCGCTTAAAGAGGGGTTGAGGTGTCGGGAAATTTTGAGGTTTTCTGTGGCGAAAAAAGTGAGGAATGACGAGATAAAGGTACACCCCACGTCGGGCGCCAACTTAATGACTGTTGGCTGGGTGGTGTTGGGTTAATTGAAGTTTTGAGGGGCGGTGAAAAATATTCTTAGGCGGATTTTGGAGTTGGATACCCTAACAGGAGCCACACACGTCGGCAGGCAGTGTAAATTGCTGCTGCTGATGATGCTGATGATGATATTGACGTGGACCACTCCTGCATGGTCTGGCACTGCCACTGTCATCATGTCAACGGCCCACAGCTGCTGCACCAGTGTGGCCCATGGAACACGCACGTCGTGCATCCCGATGCGTGTCGGAGTCGTTCACTTGGGAACGGGTCATGACCCGATATCGAGGGATACAACCGAGTGCCTGTGGTGTTCCTAGAGAGATCTGTGTAATTAAGATAGGAATAAAGTGTTAGAATGTGTAGTAAATAGCATTAGAATTTATCACTCATGGGCAAATGTTCGTGAAATTCGCCCTTAGGGGATTGCGAAGTAATTGCACAATAAATGCATGCCATGTGCATATTTAATGAGGTGTAGAATAGCAAAGCTATGGTATTTTAAGTGTTCTATATAATTTTCCGAGTGTAATTGTGTGTCTAATCAAGCCAATTAGTGACGTCGGAAATAATTATTCTTGCTTTCAACCGGACTGTTCCGTCATAGAGTGCCCCAAAACATAACAGACCTAAATTTCCCATGTGCTCTGCAAGGCACCACATAATCATGTTTTGTATTTAAATTAGTCCTTAAGAAAGAACTCTGAACTATCATTAAGCTAAGGGATGTCTATCCCAAACCTTGAAGCGTCCTATTGTCTGTATGTTTTACGTCTTTAAGTAATGATGTCAGTAAACTAAGATACCACTCGGGATGGTGCGAGCTCTCGGCGAGGATGCGGTTTGCCCACACTACCCCCGACAGTCTGATTCCACGGGTCTTAGATGCTGCATGTGCATCGCATCGTGGGGGACTTTCATACTTTGTTTTGAACACTTAACTACAATAGGTTAATGTAATTTACTGGAACTTTTATTTAGTTTGCCAACATTCTTCTCCACGTTCGCAGCATCCCTCCATCAGCTCAATTTACCAATCCCGAAGATTTAATTACTATTGTAAGTTTTCGTGCCATTCCTGGCTTTTTTGTACAGTAACGGCTGCTGGTAGGCTTTGTGAGTCAGGTCCACTTTAATTTGCATTGTATACATGTACCTGTGTACACTATACGGCCTTACAATTTACTTGAGTTAACAGAAATGTGTTAGTTCTCATTTAGTGTTGTAATTCGGGTCCTGGCCCTATCAAGGAAATCATCGATGCTTCAACGAGGCATCCTTTATTTATAAGGTAAAAGGTAATACTAAGACATGCTGGGGAGCCTGAATATCCCGGCTATATATTACATTTTCCTGTAAATTCGTACTGTGTGTGTCAGGGGATACAGCCACGTGGTTGTCCGGCCCACGATCTTGAGAACTGTGACTTCTTGCTCACCCAGTGAGCTGGTGCCCATTCTATTCGAAATAGGAATATTTTGTAATATTCTGACTTTTCTTAACATAGTCGCTGGACGACGTCCGTATTACTATACCCGACTGCTCAGGTAACGTTAAAGGGCTTGCCCAACTAGGTGTGGCAAAAATAAAGTGTAACAAATACGTGTGTGCAAATCCGGAGAAGAAAAAACAGTTGGACTTAAAATTCTCCATTTTTGCTGCTAGACCAGGAAGAATGCAGTTCATGCCGCCATTTTGTTGTGTAGGTCAGGCCGGCTCGGGACAATATACTATGGCATCGCAGCCTACCTATCAAGCGCGCACAACCTTCGGCGACGGTGCCGTGGTAAACAACCGTACCGGGCGATACGCTCCACTTATGCGAGGAGCCCGCAAACGGTAAAGGCCACTGCCTTCCAGGAAGATGGTCCGCGATTACAACTAAGGACAAAGCTACCGCGTCGCATCAACCGTGTGTTCCGTGTGCAAGCGCATCGTGTGATATACAAAAGACTGTTGAGAAATTGAGTACAATCCAACTGTACCATCCACCGGTCGGAAGTATGAGCAGTGCGGAAAACCCCGAACACTCGATCTCTTCGACAAATATAACATACGCACAGGTATATGCAGGTGCCTGCTGAACGAATGAGATGCATTCTTCCACCCTCCACTTGCTTCCACAGAGGTCGCCTACTTCTGCGTGCGATCCATGTGTGCAGGGGTTGGCACAATCTCCGTGAGCTGGGCTACATGCCAATACGTAATACATATGAGTTGCTTACACCATGCAGAATGTATTAACCTTTGGCACCATAAGTTCCAGTGCTTGCAATGCATGGAACAGTGGACAACATCCCAGCCAGAACTCCCAGAGTACGAGCTTCAGCCAGCAACCTGTGAGTACCCAAACAACAACCAGGGTTCAATGTGTCGGACAGAATATTGTGTGAACCCCGAAAAGACGCGCATAAACTGCAAAGAATGTAACACGAGTGTTCACCCCACATGTGTGTCCGCGGGGGAATGGCAGGCAGTCCACGAGGGAACGTTAAAGTGTTAACAAAAATACGGAGCCCAAAATGGAACCATACTGGAACTCACGCGAATAAAAAGGGAAATTGATGTGTTCACCCAACCTGTGCTGAGATTACATAACCAACAAACCCAGCGAATGTAACTCTTGCCACCCATGCTCGCATGATAAGGGATGATAAGAACTGTCGGGACACAGTTCGAAACACCGGGGCCATTAGCTCCCGATTACAGGACAAGCCTAACTGGGCGGAATCATGTGACACCCGCCAAATTTCAGACACTCCCAAACTTTTCCGGCCAGACAGCTGAGGACGCGCGCGCGTTCCTCAAAGAGTGAACAACCCGATAACAACGGTACGGGGTTAGCGAGGAAGAGTGGGCGAGTGTCATCGGGAACCAATTACTAAGGGAAGAGAATGCATGGTGGGGGTGCCACAGAATACGACATGTCCTGGGGACAATTCGTACGCAAATTTACGGCCAGATACGCGAACATGTATACCACGTTAAAACAACAGCTCGCCCTGTTTATCGAGTAACAAGGCGCCACCGAAGACCTGGACATATTCGTAAGCCGAAAGTTAAGTCTAGCTAACAGACATTATCCACATCTGCCGGAGGAAGATGTGCTCGAAACTATCGTGGAAACGGTGAGACGCGAATACTGACTGGCCTTATGGCCAATGGTGTTCAACAGAACACAACACTTCCTAAGAACAGTCGTGAGTGTAGGACGAGACACAGAGAAGCGCAGGGCGGAAAATTTTAATTTGCAGGAAAGGCGGGTAAACAGATGCGCGGAGCAATACTGTGGACACCCAAACATCCGAAGGTCAGAGTGGCATAAGGGACAATCCCAAAATCCGGGATGTCAATAGTGGGAAGGGCCCACCAAACCTGCCTCGCTGCCGCATATATAAGAACGAACAATTCCACTGGCACAAATGTACCCGAACTGGGCGAATGAACCACAGGGAAACGACAAAGCAGAGCAGGGAAAATTGGGGCCGCCCTCTCCGCTATTGTCGCGACCGGAACTCCCGAAACTACCAATAACAAACATATCCACCATTACCTAGGTCAGGCTAGCCCCGCCAGTGATCAGCTGATCAGAATATCCATATGCTTGGATGAGTGGAATATCGGCGCCTTAATCGATACGGCCGCGTCGCATAACTTCGTGCAGGAAGAGTTAATAGGCCAACAGCTGATTACCAGTGACAAACAGATCGTACAATTGGCCACATTGAACGGGACCAGCACATGTTTGGGTGAAGTCCAAGTGGAAATACATATTCGTGACTGTTCTATGGACATCATCGCCCTCGTCTCCGACGAGATACGAGTGGACCTGATTCAAGGGGTGCCGTGGCTTAGACAACACAACACCATTACTGAAATCGCCATGGACAGCATTCACTTCGGTTTGACCAAACAGCGAACGGTGTACAACCTAGAGCATCGCAGAGAAAACAGCGAACAATCTGTCCAACTAGACACGTTCGACCAAGCCGTACCCGTGGAACATAGGGACTCGATCCAGCGAGTCCTGACCGAACGATGGGGTGTATTTTCCATGGCAGACCCCCTTAAAAGAACGAACGTGGCAGAACACGCGATACCAGTTACTAAAGTTGAGGCCTTCTGGTCCGCCCCTCGTGATTATGATCCTTATCACCTGAGGATCATTAATCAACAAATCGCAGAAATGATTAGGGATGGGTAATATAACCCTCGGAAAGCAATTACAACTCAGCTATCACTCTGACCGCCAAGAAAGACGGGAGCTGGAGGTTTTGCGTGGACTTCCACCTGCTCAACCAAGTGACCGAAAGTGCGCCCCCCCCACCCTTATCCAGTGTGAACTCTGCACTAAACATGTTAGGGGACACCAAGATTTTATATTCCCTTGACCTGATAAGCAGTTATTGGCAAGTACCAGTACGACCCGAAGACCGTCACAAGACCGCATTCACGGTCCCCGACGGCCACCGCTTTCAATTTTGTGCAATGTCCTTTGGACTGAAATGCGCCCCCTCCACCTTCCAGAGCATGATGATCGGCGTCCTGGAAGGTCTGATAGGGGAGTACTACCTACCACCTACAGAACAAAATATCTGCAACCATTTCACATGATGTCATTTGTCAAAATTAGAAATTTGAAAGATAAATAATGTACAACATTGTGAAATTTTTTTAGCTGTAGATTTAAATAAAAAATATTACATTTTCTGAGCACAGTTACTAAAAAATAGGAATCGCCATAAATTTTTGAGCAAATTATACATTAAGTGTTTTTCTTTCTAAAACGTATCCTATTGTGAGGTGAACTAGAGGGGTTGTATCTGTAATCTTTGTCTGGTATTCAGGTAACATTTTATTTAAAGTAACCAAATGCTTGAACAAAGTAATAACTGGATTTAATAAGCAGTAACTTCAAAGATGCATGATAAATAGTTTTTGCTGCTTAATTATATTTACTCTTATTCTGTTGTTGCAGGCGCTGAAGTACAGCGCTAAAGTTAAAGAAAGTAGGCAACATAACTCAACAAATCACAATAAAAACTTAGACATTTCTGGGAGCAGTAATTTTTCTCATGCTGGACTTTTTAGTAGAAACAGATTGAATCCTCCAAGACTACCATCTGTAAAGTGACCAGATTTTTTAGTAAAAAGAAACAGGACACTTGTCATAAGAAATGGGATTTATTATAAAAAGAATGTTGTTAACCAGTAACGACAGTACTGTAAATACAAGCTTATATGATTGAAAAATTTTGAAGTGCAGTTCGAAATCAATATTACAATTTAATTGCAATTTATCAAACACTAGTAGAACAGTACGTCATTTGTATTTCTTAGATATGTATTTTTCATTTGAATGAAAGGCACGTAACAAAGTGTTATTTTGCCAAATCAGTTCCTAAAACTCACAACAACAAATACATAATGACAAATTTTCGACGGTTTCTTATGTGGAAAAAGCAAGACATTTTGCAGGGCACTTGGATAAAGAAGGACCTTTCTTGACTTTATTTGGCTTTTACCTCCCGCAGGACAACGCTTATAAAAAGAAGGGCCCCGCGAAAAGCAGGGCATATGATCACCCTGGCAATCTGCAAAGTTCGTACTGGTGATATGACCCGTGTCGCAGTTGCTGGAATCAAAATTAGGACTATCAATTCATTGCTGACTTGTGCGCAGTGACGATACGATTTTCGGAGACAATCGATCCCACAGCCTTCTCACATGTGGTGGCATATCATTTTCAACATTTCGCTTCTGTCCTAGTATGAAGGCGCGTTCGCATATAATCATCATGGTTAGGCCTATGGGGAGTTGTGTAACAGTTTATCAGTTTACCGATTGTGCCTCTATTTCTCTATTGACTTTAAAAACCACATTTTAGTGCTTAGTGTAGTGATAAATGTGAGAGTTAAAATTTTGCCCACATAATCCTTTCTAACACTAGAATGGAAAGATAAAAATGTATGTTGTTTCGTGTTATTAAGAACGGTAGCATATTCTATAAATATAAATAAATAATTATATTTATATATAGCCAATGCAGGCTATCTTACTTTCCTCATTTCTCAATATTAATAGCTATTTTTTCCCTAAAATAAAGATGTTTGTACCGCTACACAGCCCAAGTTCCCCAAGTTTTATGTGATAATAACATAGTGTCCGCTATTTTTTAATAAAAAGGGTGGGGGACTGCTAGTACCCAACAAATTTTCACAAACTGCAAATCTGAATTTAAAGAAATAATATTCCAGATTTACTGTTTCATCTCAGGTGCCTACTCTCCAAATATTTACTACAAACACGTAAAAAGGCTAGAATGATGTACGAGAAGAAAGCAAAATATTCAGAAGTTTACGCTAAAATAAACCTGATTGTTGGCAGGTTCCAAGACCAGCGTATGCAATTTATGAACATTCATGTTTTTTGACTGGTTAGAACTACTCAATATTATTCATGAAAATCCTTTTGTATTCCTCAAGGTATTACTTTATAATAGGTGATCTGGGATTTAATTACTATTGATATGACGGACAGTTTCACAATCGATTTGGCACACACTCCCAGCGTCCGTAATTGCATGTTATTTAAGAACGCCGCAGGCCGCAACTAGCAGCCAGCATACCGCCGCAACTGTTCACAGCTGCGCCAAAACACTGAACTCTCGACGCGGTAGCGGCCATGCGAGATATGAACACATGCGCGGGGATCTAGATCAAGTTGTAGAAACAAGCCATGGATGGAGACTTTATAATGACGTGACGACGAGGAAGCAGCGTCTGTCTGTTCGTCTCTAGTCAGCAAGATGTGAGGCCGCCCTGCGACTGCGTGCAACATCTCCGAATCCTGGATGTAACCAGCTTGCGGCATCGTTCACCAACGAGGTGGCAGTGTCTTTACATCTAGAGTGAATATTGTAACTCGTACGCTTTAAATAATTAACTACTCCCTTCGTTTGTCTCTAACATATTTCATAACACTTTAATGCTAAACTGAACTTAATCTAACTTGAAGTAAATCTTTCAACAGGCCAGAACAGTTTCGGTGGTACGCCGGCTGCGGCCTCAAGAGTCCCTCAATAATTTGTAATTCCGGACATCGCCGGCAGCGTGTGACAGATCGATGGTGAAGGTGCCCATCATAACACTATGTTTGAAGAATCAAGTAATAACGAATGTTATTGAAGATATTGATGTGTATAGAAAGAGAGAAAACATATTTGAAAGAAAGTTATAAAATTTGTTGTATTCAGTCTTCAAAACAGTCAAAAGAAACATGTAAAGGGTTGGAGGAAAATCTTAATTTTTAAAGTAATTATTTAAACATAGCCCATTTGCTGATGAATATTGTTTAAGTAACATTTTTGTCAGAAACAATAATGAGACATTTTAACTGTTCAAGTTGGTGTACCTTGATAAACAGGTGCTAACGCCTGTGGCGGCGGTGATGGAGACTGCCTCAGCCTGGGTTCCGGTACCTCTTCATTTATTACCATAAACATTCCTGGTCGGTCCTGCAAGGGCACACGACATTACAACACCACCCGTCAGTGCATGGCGTGGGTTAACACCCAACAAGACTCCTCCTGACTCTGCATTTATCCAAATATATTATCTTTATGTGCGAAATGACTAGCCCACTTACAAATTAATGTAGTATTTCCAAATTCTCAAAGCAGTAAACTGACAGGAAATCGTTGTCATTTTTGATCATTAATTAATTTTCAATATGTTTATACTTGCATGTTAATTACTACTTTTATGCCTTTTTTTTCCTTCATATCAATGAACCCTTTCCAACACACCAAACTAACCCAAGTCAATCCTACAGACACACACATACAGGTGTTTCCGTAGTTCTAACAGGGCCATTCACACAGCGGACTTGTGTGTAACCCTCTGCCAAGATGAGAATGAACATGCACGTTTTACTTTGAAGTGAGTATCGTTTATGATACCAACACAAAGCAGAGTCATCAGTGTATTGGTCGAGTCGTTTCTACAAGACACAGAAAAAAAAATTTATTTTGCATATAAACTCGGCAGAAAAACTGTAAGAAGCTCTGAAAGCTGAAAGCGGCTAGGGGTTTTCCAAGAAAAGAAAAAAAACTGTGTTTTTAGGGAAACATATGAAACGTGGTACGCGAAATTGCAAATACAAATAATTCTGCACAATAGTTAATAACATTGCAAAGCACATCTTACAAAATATACCTAACCACATTACCGAAACTATGGTTAGCACGTGAAAGGGATAGAGTGCATAAAACTTTAAGCCGCAGTCTACTACTACTACTACTACTACTACTACTACTACTACTACTACTACTACTACTACTATTACTATTCCTACGACATTGCAATCAGTTTCAGCTCTGTTCCTCGAGCAGTGGTGTAACTTCTTGGGGNACTACTACTACTACTACTACTACTACTACTACTACTACTACTACTATTACTATTCCTACCACATTGCAATCAGTTTCAGCTCTGTTCCTCGAGCAGTGGTGTAACTTCTTGGGGGAGGGGAGAGATGCTAGTCATTAGGCACCTCACTATAGACATTTTTTCTACCCTTACGAATTAAATTTTTTAGTAGTGCAATAAACACCTAAATTACATGTAGCAGGCCCGCCCACAGAAGATAAATAAATTTAATAAATATTTATAATACAGTAATGTGCATATGTGTGCATCTGTATGTATGCATACATATACATACACGACTGTATATATATATATATATATATATACTGCATATGTAGTTTGCTAAGAAATTAAACTCCTAAACTGCGGGAGGTGTATGTATACAAAGAACATGAAATATTGTACTGAGGTCAGATTTACCCTCACATGCGTGGACAGATTTGCTGCGACGTCACCTATCGATTACTTCTCTGTAATCCCCCTGTTCAGTGTTGATTCTCTGTGTTCCACCCCTACTTCTCCTTCCGCGCGTACGCGCTAAGGTTTTGATACGGTGTTTAAATACGCCGACACTGTATTTTTCGGGTCACTAACACCGAAGCACTATGTGCCCACGGTCCAATGGCGTAGACATACATCGTACAGCCTCTGGCTCGGTGGAGGGCGACTGTGGTGTCACATTGCATAACTCCTCAGGGCACTGGAACTTTCCCTGAAGACTTCAAGATGTACACCACCTAGGAGCTGAAGAAGATACTTCAAGGTGAACAAGCCTCAAGTTGTCGCGCAACACGAGGCATGTTGCTCTTGAGGGGGGAGGGGTGCACTATGTATGGTCCAATGCAGCGCCTATTGGCGCTGCCAGTGTGCTCTCTGCTGCACCGATAAGCACCTGCATTCAAGGCAGACTGTCCACCTACGGAGTCTCCACTACCACCTCTTTTCTCTTCCTCTTTTTATGTCTCAGGTGTCGACTGGCGTAACGGGAAGGGAGAAGCCCAATTGCGCATTCCACCCTCCACCTGGAGACTGGTATCCCCACCCCCCTGGTTATACTAAAATTCCAACATGATTAACACAAGGAAAGACAGCCCTCCCAACCAACCTTTCTCTCATAGTGCTTCAAACACCTTTTCTGTTAAGATTATCCTATCCAATCCTCTGTTCTAGTATAAATATTTGTCTACTTCATAAATTGCATGTAAATATCCTACTGTTTTCTGTCGAGGGGCGAGGGGTTTTTACGGTTCCTATGCCGGTTCTTTCCCCTCCCTCTATAGATCAACTAGGTAAGTATAGGAGGTAAACTTGGTCCCGATTGTGTCCATGTTAGCCCAATCCCAGTAAAGACGCGAGCATGTACCCTTGTAGTTAAAATATTCCCTGCATGACTAGTAGTATGTTGCTTGCCCTGAGACACACTTAGGTCCCTTCCACTTCCTAGGGCCTCCGACCCTCCCTCTAGATTAAGGTAGGTTAGAAAAACATTGGGTCACTTCCCTTCTTTATATTCACCGGGTCTCCCTGTCAGGAGCAGCGTGTGTCCATGTAAGATCATGGTTATGTAGGATTTTGTTTGACTTTGTGGTGTGAGTCACGTTATGCAGGGCTAATCTAAACGCCTTTTATGTAGAGTTGCGTAAAATTCAATTCATTTTCGTGTCCGTTCGAAATTCCCTTTGGCAAGCCGCTTATCGGCGTATTTTGATCTCTACTTAGTGTAACTTTAAATTCTTTCTCTATTAACTTAATTTGTGAACCTTTTAAGGTTGGCATTGCCGGATGTCGAAACGAGTTACACTTGTCACCAGTACGTTAACAGTTGGGCAGTTTCTTAAATGTCATGTACCATGTACTTTTCCTCGCAGCTATAAGTATATTAATATTATCAAAGGTTTATGAGCCACTGTGATTTCAGCAAGGTGTCTACTGCCCCCCTTTTTGTAAATATTTCGTATTTTGTGCCACAGCTTTGATGGCCTGCAAGGTGCCTGTGGTTCTGTGAACATTACAATGTGCTTCCGCCGACACTTCATTTTTTTTTCATTTCGCTTTCATTCCTTTTTCTCCTGATTGCGAAATCATATTTTATAGTATGCAATGGGTTTTTACGGGTGTTAATTATTGCGCTAGTATGTAAATGGAACATTGGTTTCTGATCACAGCAATTTTTTCCTATAATGCAATTTAATTTGGTTGTTAACTTGAGAAAATTTGGGTGCTTTGCACATTTATTTTAAAAGTTTTGTACTTGTGCTTCAATGTGTGTGGCTTGCCCATTAAATTTTAGCCAATTACATTATGTTGTGTGGTTAATGCTATTTGTGATGAAAATGGCTTCAAGATTGTGTGTTAAAAGGTTTATATATATATATATATATTTATACATACATATATACACATATATATATATATGTAAACAGGGTAGTCCACCTAACTTAGGCACCCCCACAATTTCCAAAACTTTGCGGATCACGAAATGTGCTTTCCGCTAAATGAAATTACATACAGGGGCAAGTAATTTGCCGCAAAGTGATTATTCGTAACACATGTATGGACAGAAATAATTAAACCACAGATGATTTTTCCCCCGAAAATATACATTTATTTCAATGGCATCTGAAAGTATGTGCAAAGAGGAATTTAGTGATATATTTTATGCAATGGAAAGTAGGATAGAAACATCAAGAAATAATGTGCAAATATGATTAATTTAAGAGGGCCTGTAGCATGGGGCAGTGAAGCAGTACTCACAGCGGTAAGTAAGAAACACGCACCGTTACTCATCCCGGTGGGACTGCTTCCTTATAGTAGCATAACGCTTACCTTAATGGGGCAAGAGGCATGGAATGCGATATTGTACAAAGGAAAGCACCGCAGCGGAGGGAAGACAGGCAATGTGAATGCAAGTCTGATATAAATACATTATACTACGAATAGCCAAAAAAAAAAAAAACTGGTACACATGCCTAATATCGTATAGGGTCCCCGCGAGCACGCAGAAGTGCCGCAAGACGACGGGGCATGGACTCGACTAATGTCTGAAGGTATGCAGGAGGCAATTCACACCATGAATCCTGCAGAACAGTCCACAAATCCATAGGAGTGCGAGGTGGTGGAGATCTCTTCTGAACAGCACGTTGCAAGGCATCCCATATATGCTCAATAATATTCATGTCTGATGATTTAGGTGGCCAATGGAAGTGTCTGAAGTCAGAAGAGAGTTGCTGGAGCCACTCGGTAGCAACTCTTGACGTGTGGGGTATCGCATTGTCCTGATGGAATTGTCCACGTCCGTCGGAATGCACAATGGACATGAATGGGTGCAGGTGATCGGACAGGATGTTTACGTNAATGGACATGAATGGGCGCAGGTGATCGGACAGGATGCTTACGTATCTGTCACCTGTCAGAGTCGTATCTAGACGTATCAGGGGTCCCATTTCATGCCAACTGCACACACCCCATACCATGACAGAGCCTCCACCAGCTTAAATAGTCCCCTGTTTACATGTAGGGTTCATGGATTCATGAGGATGTCTCCATACCCGTACACGTCCATCCGCCCGATACAATTGGAAACGAGACTCGTCAGACCAGGCAACGTGTTTCCAGTCATCAACAGTCCAATGGCGGTGTTGGCGGGCCCAGGCGAGGCGTAAAGCTTTGTGTCGTGCAGTCAACAACGGTACACGAGTGGGTCTTCGGCTCCGAAAGCCCATATCAATGATGGCCCATTGAATAGTTCGCACGCTGGCACTTGTTGATGCCCCAGGATTGAAATCTGCACCAATTTGAGAAAGGGTTGCACGTCTGTCACGTTTAATGATTCTCGTCAGTTGTCATTTGTGCCGTTTGTTCACGATCTTTTTCCGGCCGCAGCGATGTCGAAGATTTGATGTTTTACCGGATTCCCGATATTCACGGTACACTCGTGAAATGGTCGTACGCGAAAATCCAAAATTTATCGCTACCCCGGAGATGCTATGTCCCATCTCTCGTGCGCCAACCATAACACCACGTTCAAACTCACTTAAATCTGGATAACCTGCCATTGTAGCAACAGTAACCGATCTAGCAACTTTGCCAGACGCGTGTTGTCTCTTATAGGCACTGGCGACCGCATCGCGTTACTCTGATTGGTTCCATACCCCTGTTATTTGCATACGCACGCCTATACCAGTTTTTTTGGCTCTCCAGTGTATTTTACTAAGATACCAACGTAAGTCAAGAGATTTGTTACCTAGTCATTAATTGTACTGAGTAACGGGTGTGTATAGATGCACAACAAAAATAGGACAAACCAACATAAGGAGAAATGCAATCACATTGCATGCATAGTACAAAATAGAACCGAAATGGTAGAAACACTTCACATTAGGTCTTTTCACAACATTTACTCGATGTGTTTGCCATCGATGGCAATACACATCTGTAAATGCACATCTAGTGAGCGAGGAGTGGCCTGAAGTGTTTCTGGCATAATGCCTCTGCAAGCTGCTGCAATGCGTTCCTGCGTGTCTTCTGACATCTTAGGAACCATGTTGTAAACCCTATCTTTCAGTGTTCTCCAAGGAAAACATCGAGATGTGTGAAGTCGGAGGAACGAGCTAGACATCTTACAACACCACCACACCCTAACCACCAGTTTGGAAACGTTTCGTTTAACTCTTGTCTCGCCACCAAAGCAAAATGCGGAGGACAAACATTATGGTTAAAACACATATCACGACGTATGTTGAGCGTATGTCTTCCAGAAGTGCCAGTAAAGCATCGTTGAGGCAATGGGTGTACATACAGCCGGTCATTTTCCCTTGAATGAATTTTGGCTCTAAGACATAGCCTCCAACGATTCCACACACACATTCACATTCCCTCTGTCGCTGGTACTCCACATGCGGGTTCCAAGGCGGATTCTCGGTCGCCCAGTTGTGCATATTTCGGAAATTTACGCACCCATGATTTGTCACATTCGATTCATCGGTAAATAGTATAGTGTTCAGAAAATTGCTGTCATCTCTTACAGACATCAGAACAAACCTACAAAACTGAACACGCTGCTGAGAATTACCTTAATGTGATGCCTGACGAAGAGCCATGTGATATGGATGAAATTTCCTTTGGCGCAGTATCCGTAACACACTTGTTTTACTTATTCCTACGAACCTGTAAAGTTCTCGCATAACCACGTGGGGGTTATCATCGACACATGCCAACACATCATGTTGATGCATCTTGCCAATATCGGTCTTTTATCGCACTTGTGTTGTGGAATTCCAAATTCCAATCACCTTGTACAAGACATGTGTGTAAATTCTTCGCATTATTTTGCTGTGGTATTGGCGTCCGATTAGGATACCTTTCACAATACATTTGGGCTGCTTGCTTGGCATTTCTGCGACACTCACCGTGAATAAGTAGAGCGTTCAATTTTTCCGCTATCGTGAACTTAATTGCGTACGTACATCTACACACCGCAATACCATTTACCATAACAGATTACGGGGACTGGAGATACGCTGCTGTAATGGGAAGCGGCCCTGCCAGGATGAGTTACGGCGCGTGTTGCTTGCTTACAGATGTGCATACAGATCCACTGCCCCATGCTACCGGCCCACCTAACCTAGTCATATTTGCACATTATTTCTTGGTGTTTGTGTTACTTTACATTACATATGCTATCACTACATTCCTCTTTGCACATACTCTCAGATGTCATTGAAATAAATGTATGTTTCCAGGGGAAAAATAATATGTTGTTTAATTATTTATGTCCATAAATGTGTTACGAATAGTCACTTTCCGCTAAATAACTTGCCCCGTGCGTAACTTTATTTAGCGAAAACAGCATTTCGTGATCTGCAACCATTCCGGAAATTTATTTTGGGAGTGTCTATGTTGGCGGACCATCCAGTGTTTATATATATATATATATATGTGTGTGTGTGTGTGTGTGTATAGAAACTTTAATTAACTGCTCGTGGGGTTCGCTTGTTATCTTGTACATTTTAAAGGCTGTGATATATTTTAAAAGGTTTTATTAAATTGTACTTCTTGAATTCATGTGTATTTTTCAAATCATTACTTTGTGTGGCTATTGACACAAAAACTTTGCAACTCTGCTTGTTATATATTTATGAGCCTTTCTTTTTTCATGCTCAACATCAGCATTGCATTTATGATGCCCGTGGACCTGGGTTTCATCTACAAACTGTGAAAGGAAGCGTTGTTAGAATTTTGGCTGACAATGGGGTACACCATTAGCCTTCTGAGGACACGGTCGTGGAACTGTGTCGTATCGCCGTGACCTACTGACATGCATGCTTTGCAGCGCCGGGCCAGGCTGGAGGGATGTCAGCGTCCTCGACGAGTGGTGACGCCTTTTCCAGTAAACTGTTGCTTACAAATATGTATTCCGTACTTATTATATCCACTATGGAACTAGTTCAGGTTTTTCAAATTTTTATCGCCCTGTGTAGTCTTTATGACCTCAAGTTCACTTCCGACAACAGGTTTATTGCATGCTTTGTCTGCGAAATGCAAGTGTTTTGTTCTTCAAGTTATCACTGATGAAATAAATAAACCTGAAGATAGCTTTCAGGGATTCCATAAAGCTGCGATTAAATATGCCTTTCCAGCTAGAATATTTTGTCGCTGGGCACGCGATTTTGTATATCGTTTTCAGCATCCCGAAGAAGCCTTTTAGGAACATATAGATTCTGTAGTAGCTTATCAGCGAGCTCTGTCGACGCACCTTTCCGAAGAATAAATAGTGAACGGAGCATTAGAAAATATGTCTCTGCAGGTCTTTATGCACTTTAGTTCCGGTGCCAAGGACACTAGACGAGGTAAGCGTTCTTGCCCTGGAATTGGGCGGCCTCATGGCAGCGGTTCAGGAGTATGGTGTGATCTTTCCGCCAGAGTGTAGGTCTCAGGCAGTAACGGATCGTCGTGATAACCGCCATTGTAGCAATTGTGCTTAGGTGGGGCATGTTCGTGCATATTGTAAACAGCCTTGCGTGGACTGTGATCAGCATAGATGTTTTCGTTGGGGACTAGCTGAACATGTTATGTTTGCATATTGCCTGCATTTAACCAGAACATAATTCTGGGTTTGGAATTTTTGAGTTATGTGCGTGCGATGGTAAATTTAAGTGACTTTGCTATGTATTTTGGATTTCCACCAAATCTTAAGGTAGGTTTATTACGTGGCGAAGGTAGTCAGATCGGTAGTCAGGACGAGGTAAATACATCTTCAGATGTAAGTGAACGGTTCAGTAAGTTACATGAGGAAATTAAAGATGTTATTAGGCCTAAAATCAGCAAGTGTGATGTTTTGCCTTATAAGTTTACTCTTAGTGATGATGCGCCGGTTCGGGACCGTCACTTCCGCTGTCCTCCGCCGAAATTACTCGCCCTTAGGGACATTATTCAACACATGTTGGACATCGGGTTTAATTGTACCTTCAACTTCGGAATACTGTTCTCCCAGTTTTTTGGTGGACAAACATGGTAGTCAATCACATCTTGGTGAATAATAAAATACATAAATACCCTTGCCCACTTCCGGTAGTTGATTGTGCCTTACAACATCTGGGGCGTGCTAAATTCTACTCGGTATTCCATTTGAATAACAATTTCCACCAATATTTGATTGATCGCTCTTGTAGAAAATACACAGTATTTAGTACTTCGCGGAAGCAGTACGACTTAAAGAATTCCAGTGGGTGAGAATTTTGGCTCGCAAGCCTTGTACCATGTTTTGGATCACGTATTAGCAGAATTTAAATATAAATTAGTATTGAATTACGTCGATTATGTTATTGTCTATAGCGACGATTTAGATTCGCATTTGGAACGCCTGCGTCTAGTGCTGCAGCGGTTTCGTGAAGTGGGACTCACTGTGAGCCCGGATAAAGTCACTTTAGGAGCTAGGGAAGTTAAGATTATGTTTTATGTGAACAAAATGATATATGAATTCTTACCAGGTGGCACTGGTGGTTAATTTTCCCGACCCTCGTAACTTGAAAGGCGTACAGAAATTTTTAGATCTCATGGGATACTCTTCTCGGTTTATTGACCACTACTCTGAAATTGCGGCACTGTTAAATTATTTGAAGAAAAAGGGCGTAGAGTTTATCTGGGGTTCTACGGAGGAACAGGCATTTATAAAATTAAAGTAAAAAGTTAGTACTCCTCCAGTACTCACCTTGCCGAATTTTTCCCGTAGATTTGGGGTTCATCCGTCTTTAGTGCTGGGCGTGGCCCTATGTCAGTAGGTAGATGGGCTTGTCGCGCCGATTGCGTTTGCTAGTAGATCTTTGTCGACATCAGAGAGATCGTTGGGAATTTATGAGAAGGAAACATTGGCTTGTTTGTTTGGACTTGAGCGTTTCGCGCTATGTATAGATTAAGATAAGTGCAATATTTTTACCGATAACCAGGCATTAAGTTTGGTACTAAACCACCCTCAGCAATTAGGTAAGGTAGGGCGTTGGGTTTTGCGATTGTCGCGATTTCGCTTCAAGTACATCATGTTTGAGGAACAGAAAATCAGGTGACGGACGCCTTGTCCAGAATGTTTGGTCCTGAAATGTTTGAAACAGAAGTCCTTTGTGAAAAAGTTTCATTAAACTTAATACAGGGCTTTCAAGAATTTTTTGTTTGGTTGCGCAATGCTCAGGCAGCTGATCCTTTGTTTGTACAGGTGTGTCTAGATTTAACTTCGGGGGTTCCTTGTTCTTATGTGTTAAAGGACGGTTTAAATATTTTATGGGAAAAAATGGAAGAGCACATAAAATTTTGGTTCCCGAAGCGTTGAGGCAAATAGTTCTAAAGTATTTTCATGATTTGGTATTTGGGGGAAATTTGAGCATAAATAAAATGATCCAAAAATATCTGTTTATTTTGCGTAGCCAACTTTAAAGAGTGATATATCAGAGTATGCACGTTCATGTGACGATTGTCAGCACTGTAAGCCAGCTCCTCAAGCCAATTTCGGTCAATCGGTTATTCAATTGTCGCGTTCTCCTTGGCATACTGTGCATTTTGATATTTTTGGCCCACTCACCCGGTCTAAGAAAGGCAATATTTGTATTTTAATTTTGTTGTACACCTTTACAAAGGTTATGTTTTTTCTTCCCTTGCATAATATGAAGGCCACTTATATTGTTAAAGCATTGACTGATAAAGTCTGGAAGACATTTGGAGTGCCGGCTGATATTGTGGCTGATAATGCCTGGTATTTTCAATCCACAGTGTCTAAGGAAATTAGTTTTAGGTGGGCAATAAAGTACTTTACGTCTAGCCCGTATTTTCCGAAGGGTAATCAGGTGGAGCGAATTAATAAGAATGTAAAGGCTTGCTTGACAATCTTTTACAATCAAGATCAAGCCTTGGGTGATAAAGAATTATATATTATTTCTGTGGGCTTTAATAGTGCGCCTTATCACTCCACGGGGGTTCCTCCTTCTCTTCTGTTCCTGGGTAGGCATTTAACCCAACTTCTTTTGAATATCTGGAACATCCCTGTATCTGAATGCTTATCTGACGCTGAATGGGGACGCTTGCTCCACGACGTCACCCAACGCTTAGAAAGTTGTAAGCGTGAATTAGCTGAAAGGTTAAGTAAAAATCTGGTCGTTGCTCCGTTTGTTCCCGGAGATTCTGTGCTTGCTAGAAACTTTACCCTGCCTGATGCCAGTTGAGATGTCAACTCTAAGTCGATTCCCAGGTTTTGTGGTCCTTTCAGCTTATAATATTCTTGGGGCCCAACACTGTATTGCTTGGGTCATTAGATGGAAATAAAATGATGCGCAAGGCGCACGTAGGTTATGTTAAAAGGTATGTTTATAGAAATTAGAGCGACCCGGCATTTAAATTTTGTTTGTATTCTTTATACCGTGGGGTTTCTTGTAAAGTGCATGTTATCCTGCTCCGTATTCCTTTTCTCACAGTCTGATTCGTTTGGTTTCCTGCCCGCTGCCTCGTCGATCGTGTGACGTCACCCTCTTGTTGCTTCGCGGCTGAGGCTGGAGGCTTCGTCCCCTGCCCAGCTGGTGGATACCACAACTCACTTCCTCGCGTTCGTGAAGAGGCATATTTCCAGGCGCCAGGGCTGCGCTTGTTGGATGCTGTGCAGATGTTGCACTGTTGCATTGATAGAACTCTGACGGCTCATCTCTGGGGATGGATGCAAGAAGAATATTATGAAGAAGTTATTGTTATCTTTATGTATTAATGACGATTTTCGACTTAATGAACTTCGACAATTTGTGTTTCATTTCTGTCAAGAGTTTTGTACCTCGAAGGCTATTGTGACGTGGTACTTGTTTTTGTCTCTATCTTCCTGAATGATCTTCATGCTGTATATGAAAACTCTCTCTACTTGCTACTTCTGTTAATGTGGATGTCATGATTGATGTTGAACTGACGCTGATGTTTTTACAATATTCTGGACTGTATATCTTGCCAACCAAAAAACGAGCTGTAATGTGATAATTTGTACTTAGGACACTTTAGTGGGGAAGGTTGTGAGGTCAGGTTTGCCCTCACGTGCATACACAGAGTTGCTTAACGTCACATATCGATTCCTTCTCTATATCTCTCCTTCTCATTGTTGACTCTCTATGTTACACCCATACCTCTCCTCTGCGCATGCGCTAAGGTTTTGCTACTGAGTTTAAATAGGCCAACACGGTATTTTTCAAGTCACTTCCCTTCTTGTTATTCACCGGGTCTCCCTGTCAGGAGCAGCGTGTGTCCATGTAAGATCATGGTTATGTAGGATTTTGTTTGACTTTGTGATGTGAGTCACGTTATGCAGGACTAATCTTAACGCCTTTTATGTAGAGTTGCGTAAAATTCAATTCATTTTCGTGTCCGTTCGAAATTCCCTTTGGCAAGCCGCTTATCGGCGTATTTTGATCTCTACTTAGTGTAACTTTAAATTCTTTGTCTATTAACATAATTTGTGAGCCTTTTAAGGTTGGCATTGCCGGATGTCGAAACGAGTTACACTTGTCACCAGTACGTTAACAGTTGGGCAGTTTCTTAAATGTCATGTACCATGTACTTTTCCTCGCAGCTATAAGTATATTAATATTATCAAAGGTTTATGAGCCACTGTGATTTCAGCAAGGTGTCTACTGCCCCCCTTTTTGTAAATATTTCGTATTTTGTGCCACAGCTTTGATGGCCTGCAAGGTGCCTGTGGTGCTGTGAACATTACAATGTGCTTCCGCCGACACTTCATTTTTTTTTTCATTTCGCTTTCATTCCTTTTTCTCCTGAGTGCGAAATCATATTTTATAGTATGCAATGGGTTTTAAACGGGAGTTAATTATTGCGCTAGTGTGTAAATGGAACATTGGTTTCTGATCACAGCAATTTTTTCCTATAATGCGATTGAATTTGGTTGTTAACTTGAGAAAATTTGGGCGCTTTGCACATTCATTTTAAAGGTTTTGTACTTGTGCTTCAACGTGTGTGGCTGCCCATTAAATTTTAGCCAATTACATTATGTTGTGTGGCTAATGCTATTTGTGATGCGAATGGCTTCAAGTTTGTGTGTTAAAAGATTTGTTTATATATATAACTTGAATTAACTGCTCATGCGTTTTTATTATTAGCTTATACATTTTAAAGGTTGTAATACATTTTTTGAATTTTTGAATAGTTTTTTTTATTAAATTGTGTTATTTAATTGCTGTGTATTTCTCAAATCATTACTTTGTGTGGCTAATTTGTGACAGTAGCACACCAATTACATGCTGCAGGGGAAACAACACTTGCAGCATACACTTAATATGGTGTTGAACCAGCCTCAGAATGGAGACTGGCGGCGATACTGTCGCGCATGGAGGCATACAGACATTCCCCTGAGGAGGATCCTGCCACAGCTGGCACAACTGACCCTCTAAATCCGCCGTAGTTGCCACTAACCGAAGTTACCGTCCAACCTGATCCCAAATGTTTCAGATGGGCGAGAGGCCTGGGGGACCTCTCGGGCCAAGGAAGTATGTGTGGCAATCTTCGTTGTACTCGCGTGATTCGTTCATGCTGATGAATTAATTTTGCAAATGAATGTGTGTGTGTGTATATATAGTTATATATCCTGTACATATTTTTACCCCTTGTTACAATATATTCAATCTAGACTAGCACCACCCTCTTCTCAGCTGCACCTCCCCCCCCCACCTTCTCCTTCTAACAGTTTCCAGTTGAGGTTGGGCCATTACCTTGGGGGACGTTAACAAGCTGTCATTTGTTCCAGCCCTTTACACAGATGTTATTTGCTCTTTTTCAGCTGACATTAAAAGAAATGTTTGATAAACAGAGGACAGGATATTAACGTCCATGTGTCCTCGTTAATGATATCTGTGGTTACAACGACACTCTTCTTACATAATTGCTATCTCTACAGCTACTGCGAGGACAGCTTCATGAATATCTGCAAAATTACAATTGGATACAGCCCCCAGCAGCGGCTCCGACTTGTAAGAAATATTGAGAGAGGGAGGGATATAAATTTCTATAAAACATCAAGCGCCAAATTAAAAAAAAGTGGTGCGGATTAAGGCGAAAATGAATGAAAGTGTAATTTTAACTCAGTGTATGTTTAATGAAATCTGGCAGAAAATAACAGCACAGAATATTCATGTCTGAATTGGGACACGCCATCAAATGCAGCCAGATACAGGTAAAATAAAATTACAAAGTATAAAAATTGCACTCTTCACAAAACTAAAAATAAAATATCACAGAGTTTTCTTAAAAAAAAAAAAATAATTTTAACCTATACTGAACTGCAAAAAAAAACTCATTTTTTAAAATGTTATAAAACAAACCTTTGATTCCATCTTGAACGATGTCAAGCTGTTCTATTCCAAGCTACTCTAAAACTGCTGTTAAGTAAAGCTAATTCTTCCATCACCTAATCCTACAGTTTACCCAGCTCACGCGTTATTTATTAAGTCCGTTACGGATTACCCTTCAATTGGTTTGCCTTAATAAAGACGAGTTGTCTCTTAATGGCAAATGTCCGGCGGCATATTTCAGTTCTTGAGATAAACCCGTCAGCTACTTCGTCCAGATTAAAGTTACAGCTTCTTCCTCGTAAGAATGAACAATTCGCTGTTGACTTATAATATATCTAATGTAGGATTTCAATTAACGCAGACAAGAGAATGAACGTCAGGTGTACAGGTGGTCACTGGTATTGTGAGAACTAGTATCATGAACTCGCGATCAGAGTACCGTGACCACCCAAACAATAACGTAACAAACGGCAGTCTTTCAGTTCACGAGTGCTGAGTGCTACCAGCTCGATCACATTAAATCGTATCTGAGGCGTAAAGCAACGTGGCTGACACCTAGTGGCGAGTTTGCGAACCTGTGGAACTATGATCAAATGCTTGGCCGTAATAAAAAGTTCATGGAAGCGAAGTAATTTTANACATAAAAAAACAAAACACCATTTCAGTGGTTAAACATTTTAAACAGCGCATTTTTAATAAGACTTGAAGACGGGGAACTGATTTCCATAGTTGTGGATACGTGAGGCATTATTTAATTAAATGACACGTGGCTGCTAGAAGGATTATGTGGATATATTATTCACGAACTAGTATACATTATTTGTCGTATGCCAAAGTTTGAAAAATAGTGAAGCTTCTCCCCTGCTGCAGTTTATCCTGCCACTTTAACAACAGGATAGCGACATTCCAGCTGTGGTACACTTACAGGATCCATGACGACCCGCCTGCGTCTGCCAAACCGTCTGCCTTCCATCGTAGCGATGTCGAGTTCTGAAAACAAGCAAGAAAACACGTACAACATATTTAAGATTTGGGAAAATTGAAACATAAATACCGTCAAAATCTGCAGAGTATATCAGGAGATAACCACACATAACTTAATTTAAATTCACAAGAATTTTGCACAATTGCCAAAGGTGTATTTTCGGAATGAATAAACACTGTAAATACTTACGGATTGCTTTAAATAGTGGCTAAACTACAAACACTTTTAAATTTCCAATGCATTCTATTGCAATTTAATCTGCTCCAGAAAGAGTGTTTATTATTTTGATGTAAATATTAATGTTTTGTTTGGTTCTGTATTGATTCTAATCTTTTGTTCACATATAATTTCACCCTGGTTTGAGTATCCTATATGTATATATTTTATACAAGTAATTTAATTTGCAATAATTGCAGTTTTATTTTTCATAAAATATATCCAAGTGTATAAAAACGTTTTTTTTTTGTGGTGTTCATTTCATGCAATGCAGTGTTCTCCTTGTATCTCCCGAAGGATAAGTTATATTCTACTAAGGTTTTTTTTTGCAACTAAAAATTTATTGTCAATAGGTAAGCGCTAGTGTCGCATGTGTACCGGATTTTCTCTATTGTATACGTTAAAAATATTGCCATAATCATAAATCAAATACAAAAACTTCGTAGTTACAATAAAATATTTATCTTTTAGTATTACATTGGATTAAAATTTTAATTAAAAGTGACGTATTTGTAACACTGCGCACCCAGTGGTGGAAATTTTTCCTATGCCAAACTATCCCATAATAAAACTCGTTTTGTCCCTAACCTGAGTACANAAACTATCCCATAATAAAACTCGTTTTGTCCCTAACCTGAGTACAACCAGCCTTACCAAGAAGTAGTAGTTTTTATAATCTTGGGCGGCAATTTTGAATTTATTTGTCTTGGTCATTAGGCTTAGTTATGTGTGATTTGAGCAAGAAATTATGCTTGCTTCCTCTTGTAAAAGAGAAGTTTTTGGGGTTTTTGCCATGTTCGGTCCAACCTAAGTTTATGGCGATGCATAATTGAAATTCCATATGGCCGAATCATCATAATGTAGTTTCAGTACCCCAACCTTTACTAACTAAGTGTTTGTTGGTGGAGATGTGAATAGAATAAATCCCCAAACCTCACAATTGTAGTCCAAATTGATAGCTTTATTTTGTAGTGCGACGAAGTTCGTCTCGAGGGTACGACGACGGCGTCGTCATGGTAACATCTGCCGCATATTTGCTTGCGTGTATAATGTTGGTTTCGTGCAAGGAAACATCCGTTTAAAAAATCTTAACTACAAATTAGCCACTAAATTCGAAAACTTATACATTATATTGGTGATTATTTGGACCAAAGGAGTCCATTAGTTTCATGCTAAAAAATACGAACTGAGCTATGCTGACATAAAAATTTTAATAACAAATTTGTTTTGGATTTTATATTATTTTAATTTAACGTCGGCCGTCACCTATTTGTGAGATTTTGTTGATAAAATCCGTTCTCAAATCATTTTTTNTATTATTTTAATTTAACGTCGGCCGTCACCTATTTGTGAGATTTTGTTGATAAAATCCGTTCTCAAATCATTTTTTAAGAGTGAATTTAATACTGCTATTAAATGATAAATGTTACTCATAAGTGACATTTAGTGACATAAGATAATNTTTTTAAGAGTGAATTTAATACTGCTATTAAATGATAAATGTTACTCATAAGTGACATTTAGTGACATAAGATAATATTATGGAAACGTAATATTGTCTTATTTTCTAGTCCATGTACATTCGCGTTCTGTTATTTCAGCAAGTCACGCCGGCCGTTTTCTCACTTCGGACGGTAAGAATTTGTATGTGTTTTGCCGTATTTCTGTTCCCTCCCCACCTCTTGCCATACTCGCAACCCGTTTTCTTTCTCTAAGCACATGAAAAAATATTTGCAGTCCTTCACAGTTCACACATACTATGTATACATTCATTTCAATCCTACTTGATAGTATATGTATTCATATGCGAATATAGAGACACGCATCAAATACGTGTAAACACACATCGTAGTAGACCTCTAAGTTGTGTATATACGTTTTGGAAATGAATGATGTAAACAAAAGTATGCATGTTTAGAAAAGTTACCATTATTTACCGACACAGTATTTGGCGCACTTAATTTATAACGCATTTATAAAGTTTCGAGGTCCTATATTTAACTAGTAATCTTTTTTTTAAGAGTCATCATTTAATTGTTACGTTTATGTATAATCTTAAGAAAATTAAAAAANTTTAACTAGTAATCTTTTTTTTAAGAGTCATCATTTAATTGTTACGTTTATGTATAATCTTAAGAAAATTAAAAAATTTCCTGTAAAATAGATTATTATTATAATAGCTATTACAATTACATACATTATACGTTACGATTAGTAAAATTCTAGAGTTGGAGGGTTGTTCTAATGTGAGTAACGGAAGGCGTGGTCAGTGGGTTATCTCGGAATGCTTCAGGGACCGCGGTGGTTGAGCGGTTAGCCTGCTCGCCTCCCACCAAGGCGAACCTCGGGTTCAATCCCCGGCCGGGTCACTCCCGGATTTCTGCATGTGGGAACCGTGCCGGACGATGACTATGCATTATAAAAAATTTCGACTGAGCCAAACTTTACCAGGTAATTAATCTCTCTGTTGTGATGATACGATTAGGAAACCACAAACTATCACCACCCTGCTATGCAGTAAAGTATAACTGGTCTATTCAAGTATGTTATTTTAATAGTAATTTTATAAATGCGAATAAATGTTTCGACTGCTCTTTTAATAAATATTCTTTTATAAATGTATACGGAACGCCTCCTAAATCAAATATAGATTCCACTCTATCTCTGTGTCAACTTGGGTTCTTAAAACACAATATATTGAAACGATAGGATAAAATTTATAATTAATATTTGATAAACTTACTGCTCTTCATGATGAATGAAGAATGTAACAGGATTATATAATACCTTGAATAACTTGAAATTCCAACTGAGTCTTTTTACTTTTTAATAGCCGAACACAATATACATAACAACTGCTACTAAAAAAAAATATTAAATATAACATATGTCACATGTCATGCAGTTCATTATCCACGGTGCCTCTCCACGAGGATGACGATACAGACGTAGTCGATCTTCAGCCACATCGTCTTCTAAGAAGATCGAACTTCTCAGTTGTGTCTCCCACGGCCAATTGTTAGGTCCGTAATTATAACTGATGCTTTCATTTATTATCTACTTAAATGTAACACTCGCAACAAAGAGGCGCCCTTGAAGTATTACTTACGACAGATCATCATCTTGCAATAAACTATCACTTGTACTTATGCAACATTCTCATTCTCTTGGCCAAATTTTACGCCACAGAGATAGAGAGTAAATGCATTTATCCTCATTATAATTCATTGCGGTTTTATTAGACAAGACACATAGGCGGATTAGGCATGTCAGGTAACGTTTGTTTTGTGAATCATATACGTGCTGAGTCATCTTACTTATTATTTACCTAGAAGGATATACACCGAGTTACGATCAAACAGACAATTTTATTTCCATAAAACATCTTCCGAGATCATACTTAATGTACAGTACCCCACATATTGCGAGCAAACATAACGGTGGGCCAGGCAAAAATATTACCATTCAGAAGCATCGTTCCTGGGTATGCTTAATTCACATCCACAAACCGCTGATGCAGGCAACATGACACATCACACAAGAGCGGACAACAATACCAAGCAGCAATCAGTGCTTGTTAAAACTGCTCCACATTAAGGGCAATAAATTTGTCACGGCTACAAGCGGAGTGCATTAACCATGAAGTCCGTGCACAATACTAGGCAAAATAAACTTCACGCCAACAGTCCCGTGTTGCTTTCACGCTGAGTCAGGGCCACTTTACTTTGTTCAGCATTATTTGGTAGCTCAGGACCGATGAGTTTATAATATCTTCGTAAGTGAATGATATTGAACTTACCAATGATTTCGTCCCAATATACAAGCGACAACACGATACAGTTGCTGTTAATAAAGCTTGAAAGCTTGACACTCTATATGGGCTTCTATATAATGCGAGCAATTTCTTTGTAACAAACTCAGATTGATTACTGATATTATGCCAGATCCCCGATCTGCAAATTGTGTTCCTTCTTCACCTTGTTTGCTATTCTAGGTGAATCAGCAGAATGACATACAGGGCGAGTATAAAAGAATATCCCAACTTTGAAGGTCTATAACATCAAAACCAAACAACCTACAACCTTGATTGACCAATAAAATGAACTGTGGAACCGTGACGTTTGTTTACCATACATTCACAAATGTTCAATGTGACCACCATGAGCGGCCCAAACGACATCTACGCGATAATCAAACTCGTTCCGCACGCTTGTCTGCATGTCCAGTGTTACGGTTTGGATGGCGTCCGTAATTATTGTTTTGATGTCGTCAATGTTAGCCTGCAGGGGTGGACGAAACACTTAATCCTTTATGTAGCCCAATAGAAAAAAATTGCACGGGGTAAAATCCGCGCTTCTTGGGAGCCAGTGATGAAGAGCCTGGTCACCAGCTGCTCCTCGACCAATCCAGCGTTGCGGCAACGTCTCGTTCAGGTATACGCGAACAGCTAGGTGCCAATGGGGTGGCGCACCATCCTGCTGGAAAATGAAGTCCCGCGCCGCCTCTTCTAACTGAGGAAACAACCACTCTCTAAGCATGTCCAAATATGGGATTCCAGTAACAGTGGACTCGTGAAAAAATAAAGAGCCAAACACAGTGTATTTGGATACCGCGCAAAACACGTTCACTTTGGGGGAAGCGCGCTCGTGTTCGGTGGTTTCATGTGGAGGCTCCTGACCCCATATATGCACGTTGTGCCGGTTAACCTTGCCATTTGTATGGAACGTCGCTTCATCGCTAAAAACCAGCCTAGACATGAAGGCATCGTCTACCTTGTTCTGGGCTCATAAAGGAAACATCCGACCACCTCAAACCGAGCCTTACGAACGTCATCCAAACCGTAATACCGGACATGCTGACAAGAGTGTGGAACGAGTTTGATTATCGCGTAGATGTCGTTTGGGCCGCTCATGGTGGTCACATTGAACATTTGTGAATGTATGGTAAACAAACGTCACGGTTCCGCGGTTCATTTGATTCGTCAATAAAGGTTGTAGGTTGTTTGGTTTTGATATTATAGACCTTCAAAGTTGGGGTATTCTTTTATACTCATGCTGTACTATATTACAAAGTTAAGAATAAACTTAAATANTATAGACCTTCAAAGTTGGGGTATTCTTTTATACTCATGCTGTACTATATTACAAAGTTAAGAATAAACTTAAATACATATAAACAATATTTAAAATGAGTGAACTGTTATAATATGATGAATAGTTGGATTCCTCTCATAAAATTAATTATTTCAATATATGGTTTCGGAAGCCGAATGAACGAATGCAATTGTGTTGTTGCTACATACGGCCGATTTTTTCTGCTAATTTCTCTAATTATGCGTCATACAACGAAATGGGTGAAAAATTTACCCTTCCCCATAAATACAATTTTGAATAAAAATGTTTTTATAACATTAATATTGCATTCTTTGTTAGAGCTTGAACACATGGCTTATCCTGCAAGTATGATGTATTGGTTTGCTGAAACTTTATGGTATCTTAGCANTTGTTAGAGCTTGAACACATGGCTTATCCTGCAAGTATGATGTATTGGTTTGCTGAAACTTTATGGTATCTTAGCAAGCCAGCTCGCTCCCTTAGTTGCCTGAAACCGCCAGGGTCAGACGTCACAGAGGAGCGCAGCCAGGTCCCCCACCCATGGCGAGACACAATTCCGGCGTTGAGGCTTGCTGAAGTACACATACGTCATGGGATAGCAATATGCAAATATACAGATGGCAGTAGTATCGCATACAAAATGTATACATGGGCAGTGCATTGGTTGGGCTTTCATTTGTAGTCAAATGATTCATGTGAAAAGGTTTCTGACGTGATTATGGCCGCACGATGGGAATTAACACACTTTGAATGCGGAATGGTAGTTGGAGCTAGACGCATGGGACATTCCATTCGGAAATGGTTAGGGAATTCATCATTCAGAGATCCCCAGTGTCAAGAGTGTGCCGAGAATACCTAATTTCAGGCATAANGAAATGGTTAGGGAATTCATCATTCAGAGATCCCCAGTGTCAAGAGTGTGCCGAGAATACCTAATTTCAGGCATATCCTCCCACTATGGACAACGCAGTGGCCGACCGCCTGCACTTAATGACCGAGACCAACGACGTGTGCGCAGAATGGTNGACAACACAGTGCCCGACCGCCTGCACTTAATGACCGAGACCAACGACGTGTGCGCAGAATGGTCAGTGTTAACAGACAAACAAAACTGCGTGAAATAACCGCAGGAATCAATGTGGGACGTACGACGGACGTGTCCGTTAGGACAGTGCGGCGAACTTTGGCTGTACTGGGCTATGCCAGCAGAAGACCGACTCGAGTGCCTTTACTAACAGCACGACATCGCCTGCAGCGCTCTCCTGGGCTCGTGACCATATAAATTAAACCCTAGACGACTGGAAAACCGTGGCTTGGTCAGATGAGTCCCGATTTCAGTTGGTAAGAGCAGATGGTAGGGTTCGAGTGTGGCGCAGACCCCACGAATCCATGGACCCNTCCCGATTTCAGTTGGTAAGAGCAGATGGTAGGGTTCGAGTGTGGCGCAGACCCCACGAATCCGTGGACCCAAGTTGTCAACAAGGAACTGTGCAAGCCGGTGGTGGCTCCATAATCGTGTGGGCTGTTTTTACATAGAATGGACTGGGTCCTCTGGTCCAACTGAACTGATCATTGACTGGAAGGGAGTTATATTCAGTGACTTCGAGACCACTTGCAGCCATTCATGGACTTAATGTACCCAAACAAAGATGGAATTTTTATGGATGAAAATGCGCCATGTCACCGGGCCACAACTGTTCGCGATTGGTTTGAAGAACATTCTGAACAATTCTAGCGAATGATTTGGCCTCCAAGATCGCTCGACATGAGTCCCATAGAATATTTATGGGACATAATCGAGAAGTCAGTTCGTGCACAGAATCCTGCACCGGCAACACTTTCGCAATTACAGACGTCTATAGAGGCAGCATGGCTCAATATTTCTGCTGGGGACTTCCAACGACTTGTTGAGTCCATGCCACGTCAATTTGCTGCACTTCGCCGGGCAAAAGGAGGTCCGACACGATATTGGGAGGTATCCCATGAATTTTGTCGCCTCAGTGTAAACCAACTGTTCACCGTGGTCCTCCCTCTCTACCAATTAGTTCGGCGGATGGGGGGAGGAGAGTGGCCTTCTCTCTTGCAGCAAACAAACACTTACTGCCACCCCTTCAGTCTTGATTATGCAGAGTAGATAGATTATAAAAGAGCTGAGCCACTTTTTTTAAATAATAATTATAAATTGTTTTATTAGAATTACTTATTTTTCAAATTAAAATTACTAAATTGTTTTATCAGAAATTACCTGATTCATCAAAATCACTTAATTGTTCAACAAAAATACAATTTTTTCATCAAAATCACTTACTTTTTAACAAAAATTAACCAAAATTCATGCAAATTTTCTACCCACTTTAAGTAAAAATTAATAAAAATACTTTCGAATACTGAACTGTGGGATTCAGTTTGAGAAAATAATATGTAATAAATGTTGTGACGGAAAAGGGTTTCTGATTGAGAATAAAATTATATAGGTTTTTGTCGGGCGCGTGTGTGATACAAAGGAGAATTACCAAGACGCCTCTTACTATCTCTTTGCTCGCTGTGGCTAGCTGTTGCGTAATGACGCCAAGCGATGTGGCTTCCCTTTGTGAAACACTTGGGGGAAATGCTTTTACCTTGAAAATGCAACGAAATAATGTCAGAATATTTGTATCCAAACCAGTTAAGTAATTGAAATGGACGTTTAAACACATTAACAGCAACCCTTTGGGAAATCTCATTTACTTTCAGACACATAGCACAACAGAAAATACCCTTGAAAAGAAAGCAATCAAACTACTTACTTACACTGCACAAAACATAGGTCTCATTATGTGTGAAAGAAAGAAGTTTTACTAACATAAAGAATTACGTGAAAAATTGGAAATCACTAATGAAAAATCCAGAAATATTATAAAATCAGAAAATTCTGCCGTAAAAAAAAATTAACTCTGAGATATCTGAAAACTAAACCTTCTCGCCGAAAATTATCAGACAAAATTAGCAATTTGTGTGAGCAATTAAATTTTTTAACTCGCCCAGAATTAGTTTCAATAAATTAATATTGATAGAACAATTCATTTTGTCCAAAGTTTCTCTTGATCAATTTCAGAATGAAAATAATTTTGAAGTCAAAACTGCACATGTATAACAGTTCGTTGCAATTGCAGAACCATACCCATAGGAATTCATACTTAATCAGTACTGGCGGTGGAGACGGCAGCTCACTCAGATTTGTAGCACTACAAAACTATAATCAATATGTTTCCGGCGTCTTCTGGAAAATGCCCCGCATATTTAAGCTTTAAGGCGCCTCTACACACATTCTTATTCTTTCATACATACTGAACGTACGCGTGTATATGCAGCAGAGAAATGAGTGCTGCAGCTCCCATCATTATGTTCGGGCTACAGGAATAAATTACACATTTTGGACGAGCAAGTGACGTAACTCAAAGTTTTTAAATCTGGCTCTTGAAATTGTTAAGGTTGTAAGAAAACATGCCGGAATTCCTCGAGACTGTTAGTATTACCGTACTTCATTGCGAAATGGTCGCGGATCAAAATATTTGATCTAGTTTTTAAGAAACAGCTACCATACTAACACTTACATGGAAAATTGCGTGAGACATGAATGTGAGAATACAATTTTACTACAAAAACGTCTGGCTCACTTTATCGATATTCAAATAGCTGAGAAGATATTCAAAAACTCTTAAGAATTTGCGCATGTGCATACCCACTTAATCATCGATGGAAAGAAAGCCTGAGTGGCTTTAATCATTCCTGTTTAATTTTGATGTTATGAGAGTGTGGTGCATAATTAACGCCAAATAAATTATTTGAAGTCAACCTGTTTTGTAGACGCCAATACAGGATATCTTAGAAAGGGAAATTTTGGATAACGGTTGTTTCCATCTTTGTGAGCAAATATTTTGCCAGATTAATGCGTTGGTTTTGCATAATACCTTGTGCCGCAATTACTTACATGTTCATACGTACGATGCAAGAAGAACCTTGACAAAAATACATCACTCTGGTAAAATATTTGTAAATATAAGTTAGTGAAAACAGACACCTAAAATTGCTCTTTCATTTTTCTGTGTTGGCTTCCATGAATAAGTGGAAAACGATTTACGTTTATAGCGTTGATTAACAGTATGTCTTAAACAGTCTTAAGCTGGTAGTTCCCTCACTGTGACGAAAAAGGTTTTCAATTATCGCTTAACCACGGCGAGGCAGTTTCTTGAGTGTTCTTTCGGAATCCTTACGAACAAGTAGCGAATTCTACACAGACCATTAAACGTCGGAATGGGCTTTACATTAAACATCGTAAAAGCATGCGTTGTCTTGCACAGCTTTGTTCGTGTCCGAGATGGATTTTCCTTCGAAGATACTCTCACCTGCCATTTTCCTGACTTCGAGTGGGAAAAGGCAGCAAACCGCTCCAGATCACCAGAGTGCAACAGACAATATTTTGCAGACTACTTTGTCAGACCCCCAGGGGAACTAAATGGCAGGTTCTTTCCACAGTGTACTATTGTTTGCAAACGCGTACCGACGTCAGTGCAAGTAAGGAACTGTTTGCAGTATAGTGGACGTGGGGATTACATGAAATATTTGAGAAAAGCAAGGTTCATATAAAAACACAACTAGACAATCAACTGACAACTACTGTGACAAAGTATAACACAATGAACGTAAACATTACAAAATATACCTATATTTTCCCATGATTTTGCAAAGGAAATGCAAAGTGTAAGGTGGTCACTTCACTAGCTTTAAATATGCAATTTCATACTGCAATGGCGTTGAACAGCTTTCTTTTTCAGTATTTTCACAAACATGAACGTATTTTTACATGATCCCTTTGTGTTGACATGTAGGAAACTGTGTATATGACAAGAAAATTAACATATGTAAAACAATTGCTATAGAAGTATTTTAATTTTACACCTTTTTAAAATGCGTTTTGTACAAAGCCTATCTTTATGTATTGAGATTTCCCATTTGTTGCTCGACAGTTCACCATATTTCAATAATGGTAACATATTGGAATACATATTTTTAAAACGGAAACAATGAAGAATAATTTAACAACAGATTTTTTAACACGTGTTCACTTACAAATGTAATTTTTTCTGTTCCCTACGAAGCTGTCAAACTCAGGATACGATACTTTACACATTTCCAGCCACCATTCAGTCTTCTTATTTTTGTTAGAGTATTCTGCCGATGATGTGCCCCAGATCCCTGGCCTTTATTGCACATTGTTTATGAAACGTTCTGTATCAAACACGGTAACTGACTTTTCCATTTAAACAATAATTACGTAACTATGCATCAAACCAAACCTTCATATTGCGCGCGATCAGAGAAATGAGCTGCCTTGTGTGAGGTAAGCAGTCGCTCGTTTGAACGCAACAATACCTTCCTGGGAACTTCAAGTCGCGGGCGATTGCACGTGGAGGCGACTGGCACACGCGGGGACGTCAACTAATCACAACACACCTCTAGTCACCCAGGCGACTCGGTCGCCCGTCTGATGTCGCCCTTATCTTGATTTGTGTTCATCGTGATTATTGTCCATCATTTTCCTTGTTCAGTTTGTTGCCTTTATCGCTCATTGGCTCACGTTGTATTGGCTACTAGCTTCTTTACTTGTTCGTAGCTTCGTGTCGTTAATTTTACGGAGTTTGTTTGGTTTACTTCTTTCTTAGTTATGTTTATTGACTTATTTTCGGCACTGGGTACAGAACCTTTTAAATACTTACAGAAATCTTACTTTGCCATTAAATTTTAAAGATATTATTCAAATGTGGGCTGGCAAATCCACTCGCCGTCGATGCCTTTGCTAGCCGTGATTTGCCACGCTATATAACGTGGCCGCCGTCGCCGCTGTTAACCGTGAAGCAGTGACACGGAAGGCAGTCGCATTCGGAGCTTTGCTACACGATGATTAATGGAGTGCAGATTTTGTCAATGTTTGTGTTAATGATTTTATATTTTGTTTCCGCTGTTGCATCAAGAATACATCGCCACTTGTTAAATTTGGTATCATTGCTCGAACAATGTGATTGTGTTCATTCATTTCAACTGTTCAACAAATTCCTTTCGTACTGGCAAAAGCATCACGCTTTTGACCATGTCGTTTTAATCTTCGTTTCTTCCCGTGGACTGTGCATTTCATCGCGATATTAATTCTCCTGTTTAACCCATATTGTAACTAAAGGTATAAATTATAAACCATTTGTAAAGATCGACAAATGAGATTTAAGTGATGGAGAAGGAATAATAAGGATTTACTTTAAGCCAAAAGTTACAAGAATCCATTTTGAAAATTTGATTTTATTCTGACATGTCAATATTTAAGCCATGCCATTAAATTTATGAAAGCGTAGACCCTACAATCAATGTGCCCATGATTTTGGGACTTTAAAATGCGTATAATGTTGTTTACGCATAACTTGGTCTCCCGAAAAACTAAGGAGTGGAGGGAGGGGGAAGGGCATCCGACAAAGAAGTGCTTCGAGTATTTCCCACTTGATATACATATTAACACATAAAATATGCATGAACTTAAGTACCAAGCATATCTACATGTAATCCTGAATTGTTTATCTCCTCTTATAAAACTTTGCCCTACCCTAACATAACAAACTTTTTAATCGACATATTTTCTCGAGTTTCCTTCATACAATGTGGTATTGCATGTTATTACGGGCACTATTACGATAAATATACGCAAATATTTCTAGATGATATTTTGTGGTTTTAACAGAACTTCAAAATAGTTTATACTGGCTGTTAAAATTGCATCACTACATGAGATATACGTGTTAAGATATGTAAGCTGACACACACAAGACGAAATGATCTTGAGCTGCACAAAAAATTTTTTGCTATGATAATTTATTTTTCTACTATGTTGAAAGTGGTATACACTTTTAATTAGTAATAGTGTAATTTAACTGTGACGTGTGTAGTTCCACACAGTCCCTCTTTACTCTAAGCGAAGGTGCTGTGTGACGCACTCACTGAGTCGCCAGGCTCGTGTAGCGAGGAGACGAGAGCGACGGCTCAGCACTCAGTCGGTAACCAAGTGCAAGCATACGCATTTTGATTTATATTGCTGCAAATAAAAATTGCACGGGTTGCCTTTTTTTCTTTAGGAGCTAGAAAACAGTACCACAATTTTCTTTGTTGATCATATGATGAGTTATAATTTGTGGCGGTTTGCTACGATTGATGTTGCAATCAAATTAAAGCATCGTAACCAACGTGATGAACATTACCAGGCTTTTACCAAGTAAGGACAAGTACTGAGTATGAAACAAGAATATTTCGCCCATTAATGATTACTGGCCTAGTCCATATAGTGTAAACATAAATTTCGCCTGGGCATTGAAAATGGCCATATTGCAAGGCATTCAGGGTTAGTTCCCGATGGAGTAACTTTCTATTTTTGCAATTGGAAACTTGGCGGACGTTACCGTTGACTGGCAGGCTACCTCGAGCTACTCTCACTTACCCTCCCTCAGTCGTGTATTCCGTGGTGCTTCATCTCCAGCTCTCTTCATCCACCGGGAGATTCGAATACAGAGGAACTGTGTTGTGTAAAAATGAACAACNATAAAAATAAACAACCAAATACACAGATCAATATTATGCAGACTTTTTTTTGCAGGCACCTGTGTCACCTTCATCGTTCGTGTATTTATTTGGTGGCTACAGTAGACTTTAATTTTCCTAGCAGTGAAAAGCAAGCATTGTGTGAAAAATGAAGCAAATGGCAAAGTATATATGTATGTTCACGCGACAGAAATATACAAACCGACTGAAGATAGAAGTGATATATGGCTTTCAAAAGGGCTCAATTTACTGTGAATCGCCTATAAGAAACTTCCAAATCTCTAAACTCTCAACCTGCAGGGCTGATTCTCCATATTTTGGCAGCAGGCGACCATGCCCAGAAAGAAACAGTATCATATTCTCGCAAGACAACAGCGAATCTGCATGTGATTGAACAAGTTGAGTTACTCCGTAAAGTTATTAAATATGAACTCTCTGATATGTCATCGGAAAATATAGTATCGAACATATAACCAAAAATTCGATAAATATTTACGTATTTTGTCTGCTACGACACCGATATGCAATTTTATTTCTTGTAACTTACGTTTTATTGTTTTTACTTATTTCAATAAATGTGAAAAATAATAGTAGAAATAGTAGATTCTGGGACAGGGACTGGGTACAAGGGACAAGCCGAACACCATCTTGGACGATGTCATATGGAAACCTCCTGCTCTGCCATTCCCCGCCAGCAGCAGTCATCTTAAATTTCCCTTTTTTCCCTCCTGCTCCATCACTCCACATCAGCACATCATGCTCTTACATCCTATTTGGGGGCTTTCTCATATTATTTCCAGTCTCTATCGTCTCCCATGTTCTATCCCTCGTTTTTTTTTGCGCATATACTTCCTGTTCTCTCTCTCGCCTCCACCCCTGGGTTTTCTCGTAGTTCTCCCATTCTCTTGCTCTCACTCGTCTCCACATTCTCCCGGTCTCCTTCATACCTCTCTCGTCCATCCTATCTCCCGTCGTCACTCACATCCTAACCTACTCTCCTGACTCCAACCCCTGGGGTTTTCTCATATGCCTCCCTCTCTCGTCTCCCACCCCTGGGTTTTCTCCGAGTCCTTCTGGTCTCCTTCCTGCCTCTCTCGTTCGTTATGTCCCTCAAAGGGGGTTCATTTTCATCCCTCCCCTCTCGCTTTCTTCTCGTCCCCTCTCCCATTCCCCTGAGATCTCAGAGGGATGGGAAGGTTTTCTCAGAGTCCTTCCGGTTGCTTTCCTACCTATCTCTCGTCTCACATATTCTATCACTCGGGGGTTTTCTCAGAGTCCTCCTGGTATCCTTCCTACCTCCCACATCCTATCCCCCTCTCCCATCACTCAACCTGGAGTTTTCTCAGAGTCCTCCTAATCTCCTTTATTGTTCTCATGCTCTTTCATTCCTTCCTACCTCTCGTCCCTTTAAGGGCTTTCTCAGAGTCCTCCCGATCTTCTTTATTGTTCTCACACTCTCTCATTCCTTCCTGCCTCTCGTCCCTTGGGAGGGTTTTCTCAGAGTTTTTCCGGTCATCTTCCTATCTCTCTATCCCTCGGGGTTTTTCTCAGAGTCCTCCTAAACTCCTTCCTACCTCTCTCGTTCGTTCTATCCCTCGGGGGGTTTTCTAATATTCCCCCCACCATGCTCTCTTCCTTCTCGTGCAATTTATTTCCTTATACGCAAATAAGCCGTCTACATGTTGGAGTATATGGAAAAAGAAACACAAGCGGCACCACAAGCATAGTGTACCGGCGGCTTGCAACGCTGGGAAGGGAAAATCGACACAACCAAAAAAAATGCAAAGTGGACAAAGGAAAGCACAGACAGGCTACAGCAAGCAGGAAGAGTATAATAGAAGTAGATGAAGAGAAAAAAGGGGTGGGGACAGTGCAGTACCTACTGAATAATAGCAAGTACGATGCGATCACAAGTTACTACAGCGCTAGTGTGATACGAATGCAATTTTACATTCACAACCCCAGGTCGGATACCCAACATAGATGACAAATCCCACGCGGAAGTACATACATGAATGATTGCAGAATGTGTAATTACTTACATATCACGACATACTGGTAACATGCCTGACAAGGTAAGGATACCTCTTGCACGGGTTAAGGCGTGTCACAATTCAACAGCGCCACCATCCAACAACAGCAACACTCCTGACAAGATAAATATGGCTCTTTCACGTGCTGCAGAATGCTGCTGAAAAAAACAGTACATACACACACTCCAGGACATACTGAAAACACGCCTGACAAGATAAGGATACCTCTTGCATGGGCTAGTGTTCTACCAGCAAACATACCTGACTAGATGAATGCAGCTCTTGCATCTGCTTTAGTAAGCTGCTAGAAAAAACACATAACTGGAACAGTGTACAAGTACGCACGCGAGTGATTGCAGAAACAGTACATACACACAGCAGGACATACTGCTACCATCCATCAACAACAACAGCATACCTAGCGAGAAGAACATGACTCTTGCATGTGCTATAGTATGCTGCTGTAAAAATACACAAATCGAATAAAGTAACACACACGCATATAATTCGTGGTGGGAGGGGGGGAATGGAAGCGCTTCATCTTTGGCAATCCCGGAGCGAGGAACTACCTTCTACTATGCATCCCAACCCCATTCACACTCCCAGGGATAGACATATATATGATGATCTATGCCAGCCAAGAGGTGCATTTACAGAACATTATTCTTAATTGTATCAATAAGGGACTGTATGAATGGCATCGTCCAGGATCTTTCATTTGTCGTCCATCCACGAAAGAGCTAGTTTGTTAGTGCATTCAGTATATATGTCACTATTGTGCGACCTAATACTGTTGACCTGTAATCTCATTACTTCCTATTTCAATCATATTCTTTTATAATCTTCTATGGTGATGTTATTTTGTACGATGCTCATCTGTATCCCTTTAGCTCGCTTCACTACTTTATCCTTACACTTATAAATATACAGCTGCGCCCTCAGCCAGACAAACTGCATCATATCATTGCCTCTGCACTCATCCTTGAATGTGCCAATTACCCTTGCATTGGCGGGCGAGTAGCAGGGATGAGTGGGAGGGTAC
>NQII01004277.1:0-11915 GCA_002778355.1 Clitarchus hookeri
CAGTGACAAAAAATGTATAGTTAATATGTTTGCATATAAACATAAGAATGAAATAGATCAAAGTAAACTCTCAACCACAAAAATGTGCCAATTATCAATTAAATATGGTAGTTGTTTTTCTATTGCTTTTTACTTTACAATTGATATTTTTTATTTCTCTGATCAACATTTATTGTGTTTCAATTTCAGATGCTTTAGAAAGGATTTTTTTTTTTAATGAAAACAGAAATGAAGCAGGGTACTCATAATTAAAGCTATGGTTGTGTATAAGTAAGTATTGGTAACAATACTAATGTTTATAAGTTCTGTAAATAATTTATTTTGTATACAGCCATTTCAGCCACTGTAGATAATCCTTTTATGACCTCAATGGATCTACGTCCATTAAATGAATTATTAAAAATTTGTTTTAAAGATTAGTATCAGTATTTTTTTTTTACATAAAACCATAGATTTTACCAAGATCACTATACCCGACATAGGTCTTCTCGCAAAATGTACTTACCAAATCGTCCACAGCGTAAATGCGCTTGAATTTTGATAAGAAAAAATACGAGATTGATTATATTTTATCCAACATTTAACAAAGCACATTTTGAGCGAAAGTTACTAAATGTATTCTAGTTTCATATAATACTAAAATCGTGCTTATATGACAATTTTGACAGTCGGTACTGTTTTTTATGAGTTTTTCCATTCTCTACACTCGGGTGTAGTGCTGGAAGGAAAGCCGCTCTACTTGTACAGTATTGTGTTTAAACAGTGAAACTGTGACAAACGACTGTTAATATTGATGTTCATAAATGTTTCTCACAATTTTTTCCATTGAATATAGAGGGTTTTTACTCATTGAATCACTCAGCTTTTGGTAAACACTGAAAGTACGCATACACTAACTGTATCACTTAATATTTGCTTCTTTCTTAGTTGAATAAGTCATTCTCCATTGAACATTCAGTTAGTGTTCGATTTACTGAATCTTTGCTGTATACTGTTGTTCTATCAAAGAATGTTTTGCTTTGAAACAATGATGCAATGCCATTAACTTTCAATCAGTGGCGTATAACTGATTCAGGTTTAAAGTGTAAAACGCTCCCTTGGCACAAAAAACTGTAAAATAGCATTTTCTGGCACTCATCTCAAGTTTTGTCTTAGTGCGAATTTTTCCACAAAAGAGTGCGACTTGTCTATAACTGCCAATGTTTTATTCTTATGCATCAACTCAGTACATAAGAAAACAGACCAAAATAACTCCGCGAAAGTGGTACAACATTCCAAACATACGTAGAAGTATTTCCATTGTTGTCGTAAATGACTTTTTGCCGTATGAAAAATGCAGGTGACTACGAACTGAGTTTCCCGTTTGCTTTTGTATTGGGTGAAATGGCCGTGNTTTTTGCCGTATGAAAAATGCAGGTGACTACGAACTGAGTTTCCCGTTTGCTTTTGTATTGGGTGAAATGGCCGTGGGAAGGACGAAGACTTCTTAGGGGCGCGGATGAATACTCTTGAGAGTCCCAGCTGATTACTGAGATGCACAGGACGAGATAGGGCACGTTGCAGTCCTTTGGGACCGCTCGATATGTCACGGTTCAACACTCCATACACACATTCCGCACACCAGTCTAGGTTCCACAGCAGTATAGATTCCACTTCACGCCCAGTCCATATTCTTTCCGTAAACCCGATATCACAGGGTCCTGCTGCAATGAGTCGGTCTTCCACTGATCGGTCCCGCCTCGTCGCCGCTGAGGTATCTGATTGGCTTGCTTGGCTGTGACGTCACTGTCGTTGCAGCGCCGTGACGGTGGCCACACCAGAAATATTTCTGTGATTCTACAAAAAAAGAATTTGGAAACTAGTTGCCAAAAAAGTTTTTTGCACCATTACAAATTTATACTTGTAAATTTCACGCGTGCCAGTATTACTGCAAGATATTTTATGTAGTCCCACAAATCCTGTTTTTGCACAAGTACAAATTCGACAGGTTTACAATAAAATGATTTGTAAAATAACTGGCATTTATATTTTTGCAAGAAATTTTCTGTTCGGTTTACAAATTTTTTTTTCCGTGATGGCTTTTTTTTTTATCTTTCAGTACCGGTAGCCGACCAGCAGACGATGAGCGAATTATGTGAGTGTTATATAGCAAGTGCAGAACGGAAAGCCTTGGTTATTTCAAGTAATAAAATTAAAATATAATAAAAACATACTTCCTACAAAAGTCAGCACAAATTAAATAAAAAACCTTGGGGTTATTCTTCTTAAACGAAAATTCTACTACCGCAATCGTTTCTTAACTTAACAAAAAAATCGCCTTCTGTATATTAGAAGGAATAAATTTGTTAATATGAGTAAAAAGGAGAAATTAAACGTGTACACAAAACATACGGCTGAAAAAAAAATACAGAATCCTGTGTTTCCTTAGCTTTCATGGGTAAGACCTGTCGACCACCAGGACAGTAACATGTGGGGAAATTATTGACGCCGGGGAATGAAGAGGTATGTAAACCATAGTCTACGGATCATCGGACTTTGTGGATTTTCTCATTTGTTAATCATCTAGGGTATGAAATTGGGCTGTCGCCCCAAAGTAACCTTTTTTTTTTTACCTTAGTTTAGGTATCAGCACATGATTCGTTCATTGTTTTCTTGAGGTTTGTTATTGACTCAAAGTTCCTTGTAAGAGTGTCCAATGAGCTACGAACGTGCTGCATAGGCAACTGAAACGTGCACGTGTTCGAAGTTCAATTTACCTTCAAATGACTTTGCGAAATTTCCAGGTCTACTAATTAACTTATTTGCGTTTGTGGGAAGTGTCCCAAGGTGGGATAGCGCCCCAAATTCGACGGCTCTCTGTAGTTGGGACCCGTAGGAGGTTCTATAAGCATAGACTACAAATGACGTAGGCCGATTTTCGTCTTCTNCTGTAGTTGGGACCCGTAGGAGGTTCTATAAGCATAGACTACAAATGACGTAGGCCGATTTTCGTCTTCTGGACACGTTTCCAATATTTACTCACCTATAGCCGACATAACTGTCAAACCCACAAGGGCAGCAGTTATTAACGTGCCTGTCTACGTTTATTTTTACAACAGAACCACCCTTTAAAGTGGATAAAATATTTTGACTGGCCAGTACAAAGACGATATAAGAGAAAGACTTGTAAGTCAAGGCTAACATTTGGTACCAAAGAACCGAAGCTAAGGTGCTGCTGTCTCTGTACATTCCACAGGAAGATTTCAAGAATAACTGATTATTATGTCAGTTATCGTAATTGATACATTGCAAGAATCGATCCATTTTATTTCATTCGATTGTTTTGAATATTCTTTCTCTGTTAATGATTGCGAAGGGAATCACGTAATGGAATTATTAAAATGCCTTTTTGTATTTTGCACGTTTAAATAAACTTCCAAAGATAAACCGCACAGATAATGCAACGTACCCATAAGTAAGCCAACTAAATTACCAACCCTCAATTCGTTACTGTCGTATAGACTGCAACTAAGTTACAATTAAACGCACTTTGTAAATTATAATATAGTATAGACGAAGTATGAATATTACTGTGCAGCTCACCAGTGAAAGTTTTACAAACAAAATGCAGTAAAATACACTGAACACGACCGTTACAGAAATTAATGCAGCTTCTCCGAAACACTACAAGTGGCATAGGGTACATGGAAATCGCAACAAGGAAGTTAGGTTTTTGCTTTTAACATACTTCGTTAGAAATACTTGAAATATATAAAAAGAAAGCTCGATAAATTTTTTTTCGTAAAAGTAGCACTTCAAATTAAATTACATGTTTATGTGTTTTTTTTTCCCACAATAAATACCGGCATTCAAGACAGCGTCTGGAGCGCTATCTCTGTACATTCCAAACGAACTACGTCCAACGAACTCTGGAACAGTATCGCCCATGAAACTTTCACCCCTCTGGACTAGTATATTTTAGTTCCATTAAAACTAGGCCAGAAGTGTAACAACGTTTAAAACCACTTAATTACATAAACTGTTTTTTTTTTATCTCAAATGTTATTTACTCCTGTTTTTATAGTGCTATTGGTAAAACAGTAGTCTAATGTTGGAATACAGAGAGTGGTCTCAGTGCAGCTGGTACGCGCACTTTGCCCAACATTCCATCTAGGGTTTTAAGATCTAGAAGCGACGGAATGCAAAGCTAGGGGGAGCGAAAGCTCCCTGAAAAGCCCCATAGGCACTGGCAACGCCCGCCTCGTTCCCTACGCGCGAAACCCACCGAAGATCGACTTCCGATTGCTGTGATCGAACGGCTTCTTATGGCCTTAATGTAAGGGTAAGATCTATTCTACTCAGGTTGTAAAGAAAACAAGATGCCTTATGGGAGAGTTTGGCATAGGGAAAATTCCCACCGCAAGTGCTTTAAAAATTAAGAAATTGGTTTTATTTGTGCGTAAAGGATTTTTTTGCCTTGTCCAAATTGCGACATATGCTTGCCCGTGCCAAAATAGTAATTAATTAATGAATTATATGACTATAACGCACCCCCTCCAATGGTGTTTAAAATCGTAAATGGTAAAAATACAATTGATTTGGCACTNATTATATGACTATAACGCACCCCCTCCAATGGTGTTTAAAATCGTAAATGGTAAAAATACAATTGATTTGGCACTGAACTGTCGCAAATACGCTGATTTTAGTTTTTTCTTAAATTAAGGACGACATAAAATATAGTTGTCATCAAAAGGAATTTTAAAATTCTATCGACACGTTGATTTTACGTAATTGCGTAATATAAAGTTTTTTTAAAATTCAGTTATATAATATAATGCTAAACACTTTGTGAACATATTTTATTAAATTATGTTCTAGTGCGAAGAATAAACTTTATTACTTATGAAACTATATTATGTTATGAAAATTGCAATTATCAAATCTGTTACACATGCAAAACCAGTACTACCTAGGGGCGAAAATTCTTATTGCCAAACTGTTTGTAATGAGTTTCCGAACCGGAATATAATAAACCTTAGTTAGGGTTTTACGTCTCACAGTTGGGCACGTGAATGCGACGGCATTTTTTTGTTTTACTTTGGTTCCCAAACATTTGGCGGACTTCGGTTATTGCCGAAGGGCGGGCCTACAGTTTGACCTGCCTCGCTACATGAGCGTTTGTTTTTACCCAACACGGCCGACAAAGACATTTATAAAATAGGATCACGAACGTTTAGGGATTAGTAGAGAACGACGAATGGAGCAATTTTCAATAATAGCTACTAAGCTAGACATTTCCAGGCACATGCCATGTAAGTAAATTTCTTGTGAGATATTTTTTCCAAGCATCGAGCACAAGTAGCAGCTTGTCACACAAGAAAACTGTAGCATCCGTTGGTTTCAATACCGGCTACGGTGCAACTGCGGCTATGTGTACCTCTATTTTTAATTAGTACGTCAGAAGTAGAACAATTTGGTATGTTCTGCCATAGAGATTCGATGTGTCGGGGACCAGGAGCAGAGGCCATCTTGGTTTCTGCAGCAGCCTGCTCTGTCATTCCGGCTTGACGGCCACCATTGAAGGTTTGCTTCAACACTTTATCTGAAACTGATCTTTTGTCGGTTCATCAAAAACTCAATAAGAAAGGTCCGAAATCGACATTTTAACAGGTTTCTCGAAATGGATACTAGCAAAATATTCTAAGACCCTTGATACTTTAGACCATATTTTAACAGCTACAGTTATTAAGAAAACAAAGTAATTAAACCATGTAAAAGTAAATAATTTTAAAATTTATTTATGGAAAAGCATTTATATAAGAACGATAATTAAATAGCTGTGTACGTGAGCCGTCCCGAACAGCGGAAGTGTGGGTAAACAACAATTTAAAAAGCTTTCCGCACGAGCTTTCAGACCAATGATAACCATGTTTTCCCAGCCTCTCGCCGTTCGTGGCGACAGTCTTAAATAGGCAGCCGAGTATTTCAGGTAATATATTTTTTCGCCCCGTTCATTTGCAACGGTTCCGCGACGACGCGGATCGTAAATCTGGCCAGTAAATGTGTCGCCGGTAGAAATTTACGGGCAGCCGGGAGGGCGTTTATTCTCAAGCGTGACGCGTCTTTGGCCGGGCGTAAACCACGTGTGACGAGCCGGGCGGTGCCCGCCCCTGAGCCGCATCCAAAACGGAATGCGCCCTACCGTTCACCTGCGCGGCGCACAAGTTTACTCTACTCACGTTAAGAACAAGGCCAGATTTCTTATCGGAGAGCTTGGCATAGGAAACATTTCCGCCGCAAGGCGCGCCGTTGTCCCAAAGAGGTCGCTTAAGCTGCCTTTAAATTGAGAAATTCTATTGATTTTTACGTTAAAGCTCGCTTTTGGCTCGAATTGTGATATATACTAGTCCCAGCCAAAATTTTAACTATTAAATTTATTTTTTTTAACTATTATTTACGCCGTACAGTGGTTTTTACAAGAGCAAACAACAAAATACACCTTTTTATGGCGTTGGGCGTTCATACGTAAGCATATTTCAATGATGAAACATTAAGCTTTAAAGTGCGAAATAAATATAGCTATCATCAAAAGGGATTTTGTACTTTTCTACTCGGCCTTAAGAAAACTGCTCATGAAAATACTTAAAATTATATTTTTAACTATTTCACTTTTTTTTTCCGGTTCAGCTGTCGTATTGAAATAAAATAATTATGTAAACGAACGTTTTGCTATATACAGTTACGACCGAACATTTAACAACATGTGAATGTATTTCGTTATATTTCCACTTTAGTGGGAAGAACAAAGTTTAACCTTTACGTGGGTTTTAACGCAATACAACTCGCAAGATTTTGCACAGCTACATTTATTTTACGATAATTGCAACTATCCCATTTACTTACGTAAAAAATGGGGAAAAGCCGGTACACATGCGACAGCAGTGCAACCTGAGTAGAATAAACCCTAGCGGTTCACATAGGGTTGTCTCCAACTTCATTGCGTTCTAGGTAAAAGCTAGCCAAGAATAGGCTGAACGAAGTTGGGCAAATCGCAGACAATCGAAATGAAGTTGAGAGAAAACGAGGCCAGGTGCTGAGAGAATAGCGTTGCCTGTTATTCAGGAAGAGAAAACATAACATGTGTGGGAGATATAGCATTTTGATACACCCTAAATTAATACAGATCACACCCACTCATAACATGCACATTTTAAATTAACCAAGCGTAGAAACTAAAATACGTACTGAATAGAGGTCAAGATATTATACAGACATTTCAAAATACTTGTCTGAAAATGCCCCAGTGATCATGTGTTTGATATATTACTAAACCGAAAAAGTTAGGAATGACAGGTAAGTTTAAATAATATATTGATACCTAACATTGCAACAAGAAGGTCTTAGATGAATGCGGCAAGTGTAGCAAGCTTTAAAGCTTTTCGATTCTTGTTCAAATCTCATTCTATAATAAAGTATTTTTAAAACTTTTTATATTTATTTTTTATGCCCAATAAAACACCTGGATAACGAAAATTATAGATTTTTTTCCATGATCTCTCTCTTTTTTTAAACAGGAACTAGCAAATTTATGGAGAGGTTCTACGAATTCATCGAAGTTTACGTAAAATTTACAGAAAGCACGTTATTTAAAAAAATCAGTGTCCATAATTTTACGGAGAGTTCTGAAGAATTTTTTACAATAATTTTTTCGAAAAATAACGGAATATTTTCCATCGGTAGAGAAACGAAGTTAGGCAGAATGCACTTTAAAAAGTTTAATAAACCCCTTTAGGCACGGCGCAATTTGTAAAAGCGAAGTTGGACAAGAAAAATCGTTTTGGTAGGAAATCTCAGAAACTTGACATTAATTTACGTGCATCGTCTTTAGATAGAGCTCAAGCAAAACGAAATAAGGCAAAATGAAATTGTAAGATTTGAACGTTACTGGACTCGAACCACAACGAAACCATCTGGAATGTTCCTCAACACGCTGTTCAACGTACTTCCCGACTATAAAAGGGTGTTGTCTTTCGTCTTGGGGGAGAGAATGGATAGTGACCTCACGATGAGAACATTATANCCGACTATAAAAGGGTGTTGTCTTTCGTCTTGGGGGAGAGAATGGATAGTGACCTCACGATGAGAACATTATAACATGGCAGAAGACATATCCTGCCATGTTTGTATTGCTATGGGAGCCCATTATTAGATGTAATTTCCTGTAATTTTATAACAAACATTATAATTGTAACATATTTTAAATTCTGTTTGGCTGTTTGTATTCTTATAATGCTTGTAACTTTAATATAGGCAGTTTATATAAAAAAAATAACGAAGTAAGCCCGGCGATAAAATACAAGAAAACTAAGTTTGTTGAATCATTTCTCACAGTTTTGGGGGTTAATTATCTTGTATTCCAATTCATATCAGGGGATGGTTAAATTTTCGCAATTTATTGCGACTGCGTTATTTGTTTGTACTCTTCTATTTAAACTCTGCTGCTTGAAGCTTTTTGGTAAGACTGATTTTGCTTAAATGAGTGGAATAAAAGGAAGGGGAGTTGAAGGTCACCGTCATGGAGTAGTGGGGTTTCCTGCGGGTGCTCCCGCCATGTGACAATATTTTCCCTCTCTCATTACCAGCTTCATTGGGCGCATGCCTCTCGACGTGTCGGTTATAGTATATACAGTTTTAGGTTATTCACGGTAAAGTGAGCACTTTTGAAATCCCTCTCATTTGGAATAATAGTCAATAAATATTTTTTATTGTAGCCTTAGACGTTAACTTCTGAGTGCGGTGGAATACACACACTGTGTTTATTATTTGAATGGCAATATTTATTTTAAAAGGTGAAGTTGGTTAAAGGATAAAAAAAAATGGTTGAAAATAAAAAGTAACTAGGACCTCAAAAGTTCTTACTTTACCATGAACAACCTATAGGGGCAGTGAGATTTTTAAAAGGTTGATTTATTAAAGTGCTTAATTAACCGTGAACAACCTATGATACAAAAACCTTAAGAAAATTAGGAACGAACCACGTTCAGCCCTGTCAAGATAAAATTTATTTCGTGTCTTTATGGAAGCAGCCAACGAACAGACGACAGACTTTTGAGTGTACGGGGGAAGTATGAAGTTTAGACTTCCTCTAAAAATGTGTACTAGTGGCTACAAAAATGCTGTTGTTCACCACAATGAAAGTTTAGCAGGGTGAATACCAACGAAACACTTTGTGGCCGCCACAAAGTATTTTGTTTCATTAAAAATCTGCGTGAGAATACGTACAATAATTTCTTTTAAAAATCTTACGCTGAAATGAGGTTTGCGTGTCAGGTAGGCAGGTGCCTTTTAATTCACGTTTGTAAAGCCTTGACCATCAATGCGAAAAAAAAAATGTCTCGTAAGATATGAATTTACCCGGTGATTTCCGGGATTCAATGATGTCACCGCGGTAGCAAACNTTCTTTTAAAAATCTTACGCTGAAATGAGGTTTGCGTGTCAGGTAGGCAGGTGCCTTTTAATTCACGTTTGTAAAGCCTTGACCATCAATGCGANATCAAGGCGAAAAAAAAAAAATGTCTCGTAAGATATGAATTTACCCGGTGATTTCCGGGATTCAATGATGTCACCGCGGTAGCAAACGGAAGCCGTTAATTAGGTCTACAAGCAATCATCATGTACGCCATGTTGCACTTTGGTAATTGGTGCTGAGCACAGCGTTTCGTGCCAGCACGTAGGCCACTCGGAACTCGCCAGCTTTTGATTTCAAATGCCATCACTGGACGCAAGCTGTTACTAAACGCATTCTTCCGCGCTGTACGCAATTTGTTTGGACGTGCTATTTTGGTTGTCGATGTGTGTGTTGTGCAAACGTTGTCAAATAACATGTACGCCCGTAGGCCCATGGTTTGTGCCACTGAACAGTTACTTTTCCACGGACACATTTGTAGCGCAGAAGATTACTGTGATTTTTCTTGTACTTATACTAAATATATTAATTTTAACTCTTCTTAATCACCGTTATTTATTTTACTGGACAGTAATATGGAAGATACTGGAAAAATAATATTAACGAGAGCTATCACGATATTTTATTTACTGGATTTTTGCCGAATTATGTGTACTGTATTTGTGAACTAATTGCGATTTTTCCATAATTCAACTTGAATTATTAGTGTTAGGCAACAGTAATTAAAATGTATTTGGCTTATTTTCTGACATTATACTAAGCTTTCTACGAGTTCGTAATTAGTATGGAGGAATATGAAATCACTGGTTCTTCTGAAGGGAATTGCATTGCACCACCTTGGGTAGATTTTTTAATTCATCGTTAAAGATTCTGAGGAAATAACGATAAAGACTTTACACTGAGATAAAAAAAAATGATTGTATGAATTATCTGGACTATTAAAGTAGGGACAGACATCTGATTGGCTGCAGGTACCATATAAATACGGTTAACATATATAGATAGTAATACCAACTTAACTGTTTGTCTGTGACGGCGTCGTTTCTCCATTGACTGCTGCCTAGATGTTATATCACTTCCTTTCTAAGTGAACTGCACGTGACTGGGGTACACGATTGTGAAGTGTGGCGCAGAGTTACCCGGGGCGTGTCAAATAAAGAATGGTCCAATGACAAACGTATTGTAAAGGAAAAGTGTTTTAAGTTTAACATGCCCTGAGATAATAACGCGAATTTTGCAGGTCTCTACATATGGCATATGGTTGTTCCAGCAGAGCACTGCGTTCCTACTACAAAATAGATAGTACCTCCAAGAGAACAACTTCACCAGTATTGGGATTGTTCGCACAACTATAATTGTAGCAACCTAACAGAATATTTTGTTGCTGATACTCTCAAATCCGATTTCAGAATTATACAGTACTAGTAAGTACACAGACAAATCGGTGTGGCGGTTCCTTTGCTGTTGGCGTAGCCATTCGCTGATTGGCTGCGCGAGGCTGTAGGAACGGGCTTTGTGACTGATTGACTACTGCGTGCTGCGAAAGATGTTCCCTATTGGCTGGGCTGCCGGTTGGCAAATAAGTTACCTTGTGCTGATTGGCGAACGGCATTCCGAAACGTTGCCAGCTAGTGACTTCATTTTGCTGGCGTGTGTGGCAGGAGTTCGAAGAATAAGTGGCTATTTCACCTTTCTATTCTTAAGGCTCCCGCCTACCTGGCGCTTGAAATGCGTTGCAGAGTGTTCGATGTACTCGTTTTTCTACGAAACTAATAAACGTGCGTCCAATGGGCTGATGCAAGAAAGAACGCACACATCAGACGAGGGCTGTTGAGAGCTTTCAATACGTCACGCACATAAGAAACACCACTTCAGAACACTCCAAAAATGGCTAATAACGGCTTATTAAAAGTGCCGTATCTCAAAATATACACTTCAGATACATACAAAACTACTCAGGGGCCCTGCATTGAACCTTCCTGCAGACTTTCCACCAATAAAATAATAGGGTTACAGCTGAAAGTCCCATAGGTACACGCAGTGCGACGAGAACACTGCGNAGACTTTCCACCAATAAAATAATAGGGTTACAGCTGAAAGTCCCATAGGTACACGCAGTGCGACGAGAACACTGCGCGCCACTTCAGAGCCTGGCGTTTAGCGACGATGGGGCACTTGATGCGCGTGGCAGTGTCGCCCTTATCGCTCCCGCGCTTCTCGACCTCCAGCGTGGAAGAAAAGCTAGTCAGGCGGAAGCCTTAAGTACTGTGTGCTACTGCTATGAGTGCTGTGATATTTCGGTGCGAAGCGGGGATAGCTTCATTGGTCGGGAACTGTGCTCTGTTGACACTAGGATCGAAGTTGCGGCGAACAGGGCTCGGGAGCTGTTGGAACTAGCAAGCGGCCGGGCCGGCACCGCGGCAGACTCAGGTGCACCGCCCTGACGCCGACCCCTCCCCCCGCCCC
>NQII01004277.1:26855-59419 GCA_002778355.1 Clitarchus hookeri
TATCTTAATGGCAAAAATTTCCACCTCTCAGGAGGTGGATTTTTCAGAGGAAAGAAAAACAAATTCGAGCGCTATTTAAATTGGGTAATTAGAAACACTCCGGTACTATTAACTCATTTGTTTTATTCAAAAGAGATGAGACTTTTTTTCTACCTCCCTAACGCTAATTACCGAGTCCCTTTCCGAGAAGCTGGGAAAGGAAAGTCAGACCGGATGAAACTAATACGTTAATGAAACGTAGCTCAGGGAGCAATAATTAGTGGTTGTCAGATGTCGCCCCCTCCCCCCTTACAAACCCCCTGTATATACAGGGTGGGCAGCTCGTCGCGTCGTTGGTCGAGAAGGAAAAAAAAAAGGGGGGGTCGTGGAAAGTTCAGAGACCTGCCTCTCCCATCCTGCCCCCAAAAGATTATTCAGAGTAAAAGGAGTAGGGGGTAGGTCGGAGGTGGTTTGGCGACGGCTGACCTGGCCGGTACAATGGGGACGAGATTGTAACTCGAAAATTGGACCTCTCCCCCGCTCCCCTCTTCACCACACAACCACCCCCCAAGTGATTAGTCACTTGACGACACTTCAGTTTGCGCGAGTCATATTTATGTTATCAAGGGAGGTAGATTGGAAGATAAGCGGGTTTGAATAGGTGGTAGTTAACGGTGAGGTTCTGTCCTCTCTTCTTCGGTTGCGTTCGCATTCAGGAAGTGCCCGCCTCCATCGCCCGCGTTCACATCTCACTCCCTTCCTCCACGAACCTTTCATCTCGCTGTCTTTCAGCGGTGGACGGGCTCAAGTCTTGTAGGGATGCCTCACCCCTCCCCATAATCCCCTCCGCCAATTTTTCTAGCCAATAGGTGATTATTTTGATTGCGCCGCACCTTAATTGAGCGACCACGCAATCAAGAGGCCTGTAGGTAACGACACTGATTGAAAACCGGGAGGAGAAATTCCCGGAGAAATTTACCTACGTTGAAGAGAATTTTTTTTTTTCCACCCTCTTTTGCTCTCTGCGATATTCCCTGTGTGACGAATACAAAGCAGAAACGGCAGTTGTGAATTAGGTACTTCACAAAGGACACACTTATGGAACTAGGCGCTGCCGACGTTATAGGTTGTAAAGGTATCACAGAAACCATCAAGTTGCCCCCCAAAACATAGCAACTCTAGATAATATCTACCCGTCAGGTGCATGTATAATTTTCGTTGATTTGCTTTGTCCTGACATTTTTACTTCCTCCCCCCGAAAAAAAATTCTTGGCTCAAGGATTTTTTTACGTGACATTACAAATTTAATTTAACTGCCCACCAGTCGGCAAGTTCCTTTACAGTTCTCGGTGAAAAGGAAGGAATAAAGTAGTCAGTAACTTACATGTATTTTTTTCTTAACCCACCCTTTCTTCCTCGGGACACCCATATGTCCTGGTTAAACGCTTACTGATTTACTCAGAAAAGAAATAAATTAAGCAGTGAAGAAACATGTTTGGTTCTAGGGCGATTACAAATGGTTTGTCCGATCATATAGTGGTTACCTTGTTGTCAAGCAGCTTTTATTGAATTTATATGTGCGTGAGATTTTCTAAGAAATGCCGCTTGAAGCGTCGTTAGTATGTCATTGTTTGTGGACCTTCAAGATACGCAAGAGAATAACTAGACACTCTTTTGCAAACAGAAATCATTTTACTCACGTAGGGCGGAAGCTCGTCGTCTTTATTACTTCACATATTAGTTCCGTGTAGATGACGCAAAATTAATGTTCGAATTGTAGGTACTAGCAATGCCGTTTGAAAGTAGGAATTTTTAAATGTGTTATTTTTTGTAATATTAATGTTATTTTCCTGGTACTTAAAAATGCAATTTTTTTGACGATATATAAATATCCAAGTATTTAATAATTTCAAACTTCCATAATGCAATGCTATTGAAACGAAACATAACGTAATAAGTATACCTTCTTAAATCAGTTAATATATTTTTGTTGTAAAATTCAATATAAATTCTCTTGATACATTCACAAGAATAACAGTACAGCCTTACTTGGGGAAGGGATTACATTACCATTCTCAGGCTAATTAGTTCACCAATCCATTTTTAAGAGTAGTGTTTTGCCGCACTCCATTCGGCATCGTTTTTTTGATACCATGTTACACAGTAAATAAAACGGGCATTGTATCACATTATGCGATACAAATAATGGTACGGTACACCAAAACAAAGTACTTAGGCCTACCTTGCGATGTCCATTTCGATCGTGGCACTCAGCTCACACCCCGGTATCAGCAATATTGTGTAATAGTTATTGCAATGCCTATTGTTTAGAAGTGTTGTGCTTCAGCTAGCTCGTTACACATTTCGAACAGTCGATAAACAGGTAGTAGTTTTACTAGTTCCGTATTGGCTAGGAATAACGAACCCACGCAACACGACCACCGGATACGCTTATTTCTGAAATCTGAAATTATAATTTGCTAATTATCTACGGCCGCGGCCCGCGATAACCGCTCGCTTCTCGCGCCGCTGTCCACCGTATCGTCGCTACGAATATGTTATGGACTTAAAGTGTAACACCGGCCGTGATAACAGTACTTCTCGCGCTCCTCGGAGAGGTCTGGACCGCCGGATTCCGTGCCTATTGTCTATTGCGCCAGTGTTATCTATGCTGCCGACGAAAATACTCTGACCCCCGCTTTGTATTGGGAAGATCGCCTCTTCCACTCCAGGACTGGGCGATTGCCCCCTTACACATGTCACTCACTTGCTCCGGGTATGTTGCGTGGACCAGCTGATACTCAATACGCATTTATTGTCATCCAACTGCGTGTAAAATAAAAAGGAATAAAGTCAATTAACTCATGCTGATAGTATTTATATAAAGTACTTCCTGTTGATTATAAGAACTCTTTTGCAAACTCCCTCCCTCCGCAGCAGACGGCTGGGAGCAAAGAGGAAGAAGGGGTGGAGGGGTGAATTGGACACTACAGTATGTGTGGGCGGCCGGAAGTGGCCAGCCGCTCCTTTCAGAGATACAAGTTGTTCGATACACGACATAATCTTGTAATTAAAAACCATTGATACAATGTGAGAAATAATGCAATATTCCGACAGATGGCAGGATGACTATAAAAATCACACCAGATAACAAGCACTTAAAATGAACATTATGAATTAAGTTGCCCGCCATACATAAACAAATCTATAAGGGCCATCACACCCAAAGGCTGCATACAGATTACAGAATTGCATATTATTGTGTGGTTCTACTATCTAAAGACGTATTTAAATGCTGGAAATAAAATAGTATACTATAATGTCCCTTGAACTCTAATTTACAGTGAGATGGATCTTATACGTTGGATCTGCATAAATGTTTGTAGCGTCACGAAAACAATACGTGTTAACCATTTCGTACAAGTCGTGGATAATAGCTCGCTTGAAAACTCACGCTTATCTATGTGAGTATTTACGAGACGGCACATGTATTCACAAGTGTCTGAAAGTGGTGATGTCACAGTGATCCCTTCCGATACCAGAAAGTAGAATGATTCTTATTGTACATTTAAATGTTCGTCTGAAATTATTTGGCCGAAAAAAAAAAAAAGACACATTTTTCTGGTGCGAATTAATAGCTGCCTTTCAGGACAGTTTCTGTGTTACATTTTCGGGTAAAATTTTTTCTAACGTTAATTTCAGATGTAACCTGATCCCATGGTCGGCTTAAGAGACTCCCTAGTTAAACTGTCTCTAATGCAAGCCATCGCGATGATTATATTTTATGAAATGCTACGAAAAAATTTCATACTGGTCTTTATAACTGTTCCCGGTAAAAAAAAAACTGCAAAGAGGTGTGCATGCTTTTTTTTTAACATTTATGTAGTACATGTTTCATAACATTATAAGTTCTTCCAGAATAGGAATAAATTGTAATATTTCATGCCGCTGGATATTTGGAGTAAGTGGAATAAATACCAAGCTTTGGTGTGTAGATTACACTCTCTGCTGAGTTCCGATTTCTTNCGAAAAAATTTCATACTGGTCTTTATAACTGTTCCCGGTAAAAAAAAAACTGCAAAGAGGTGTGCATGCTTTTTTTAACATTTATGTAGTACATGTTTCATAACATTATAAGTTCTTCCAGAATAGGAATAAATTGTAATATTTCATGCCGCTGGATATTTGGAGTAAGTGGAATAAATACCAAGCTTTGGTGTGTAGATTACACTCTCTGCTGAGTTCCGATTTCTTTTTTTTCAATGTTGAGAGCATGGTAAGGCGCGGACACCTACGTATAATAGGTATTCAACAATATTTTTCATATTTTTTATTATATTACATTTTCGATGCTTCTTATCATTACTGGCATAGTAATTTAAAAGTTACATTTAGCGGAACGATTTAACTTTTATAAAACCAAATCGATTAGACAGTTTTATTAATGTAAGCGTCCAATTTAAATTTGAAAATAATAATTTTTGATTTCACGGTGATAGCTTGATGATATTTCACGGAAATTTAGTCAATACCTTATTGGGGGTGAGTTTTATACAGGGAGAGTGGTCTNTGATAGCTTGATGATATTTCACGGAAATTTAGTCAATACCTTATTGGGGGTGAGTTTTATACAGGGAGAGTGGTCTGGTAGTCACTGAGAACTCTTTGTTGCACTAGTTCCTTCGCTTGCAGACTGCGCTCTGCGACTGCCGATTCGGGCGTCCCGGCAGACGAGCGAAGGGCGATGGGGCGCTAATAGATGGCGCAGTGAGCGGCCTTATTATAAAAAATGGCCGCCAGCATCCCCTCGTTACGGCGATAACACGGGATTAGGCCGCCGCTTCTCTTCCGCCTGCCGTCGTCGCCATCATCCCTTCCTCTTTTTGCTCACCTCTCCTTCCCCCCTTTCCCATCAGGCCTCGTCTTTTTCAATTATGTGTTATTTAGCGGAAGCGCGCCCAGTTTACGGAAGGTAAAGATTAAACTGAATTAGCGTTCGCCTTTCCAAACTTTAATAGAGCGGTGGACGGGTACAGTGCCGGGAAGAAACGATGCAGCCCTGTGCAACGGGCCTCTTGGAGTGCAAGCGTCCAAGGGAAGGTCTTTTACCACTTGCGCAGACATCTTTAGTTTCCGTGACCTCGCGTTTTCTTTTAAGGCAATTATCGACAGTTTTTCACTATGCCAACGGTACATTTTACGAGCAGTTGTGCTCTTTTTCCCTGCCAGATTTGTACACTGTGGCTTTTAAGGGCTATAACAAAGGTGAAAACGTATTAGTATTTTAATTTATATTTTTGTTGTGTCATGTTTATACGGCAATAAGTCAAATACGTTTCGATTTTACATTAGTTAATCGTATATTCGACAATTTATGAAGCGAAATAAACATAGTTTTAAGATGGAATGTTTCTGTGTGTTTGGTTGTTTTTCTAATTCCGATTGAGGGGAGCGAGTCTTAGCTTACCTTCAATTCACACACAAGCCGAAGAACGAAGAACTTCAAATCGCATTGTGCATCATGTTTTTTTTTTTTTTTGTTATTGCATTTACATGACAATTAATATTTTTAATGAGATGCTACAAAGAAAACTAAGTAGTGAGCATTTCTTTTTTATTGATCCCTGGTTATCACATTGTGCGATAAATGAAAGGTCAAGTGCACAAAGCTGCAATTTTCGTTGCTGTCAAATCTTATAACTGGCACAATAGGATGTAAAATTATNGAAAGGTCAAGTGCACAAAGCTGCAATTTTCGTTGCTGTCAAATCTTATAACTGGCACAATAGGATGTAAAATTATTTTACATGAATGAAAGTGAACTAAATTTTTGGAAAAAAGTGTACACAAATTCAGAAATCCTTGTGCTGTACAAAACAGGATAATGTGAATGGTTAACTGTGATGCTGATGTGTCAAGTAAACAACCATCTTTTCTTAGTATAGCATTGAAAAGAAATTTAAAGTTCATACAAATACTACTCTGAAAAAAATTATCTTTGATTAAATAACGCTTACGCCCTGTATAGAAATAATTTTGCAATCGAAAAGGATGACTTTTTTAAACAATATATTTCGAGCTTACCAATGCCTTTACAATTTGCTGAAGTCTACCATACTAAGTCTTGTATGTATATATTTGGTTATTTTCCGTAGAATATGATACGCGTACTGTTATTTTAAACAAATTCTAATAATTGTAATATCCGAAACGCGACTTTTCCCTCCTTTTCCCATGTTATCCACAATTTTGTAATTATTTTGCTAAATTAATTTTACTGCGAACAATTTTTTTTAATGAATTTATAAGAGGTTTTCTGTTTACACTGCAGCTCAATGCAAGCAAAAACACTAGTCTCTAATTATACTTAATTAAATAGCCAGTTGGGCTATATTTACGAATATTAAACTACTACTTTGAAAGCGAATAAACAGCTTACAAGTACGTTGAGTATTCGAAATTTTTAAAGACACAGTAAATAGTTCTGGCATACATAAAGAAAAATTCACAGTATTCCAAGTAATAAAAAATATTCATTTTGAGAAAATTTTCTTAGCATGTGTAACGCATGGTATTAAAAAAATCATTTTAATGAACAATATTAAAAATTTCTTATGGGCATGGAAGGAAAATATGTTGCGATACAACTGCGGAAATGAAAAAAAAAATCCTCTTATCACTGTTTACAATGGCATTTTGCAGAGACCGAGAACTGAATCACTGATGTCGCATCGTGGTTTTGTGCCATTGCTTCAGCTAATTCTGAGTAGGAATATAAAGGTTGTTCTATCTAGGTTAATAACTGCACGGACCTCTACGGTCGTTGCCAACGTACCACCAAAAGTGGCATCGAAGGCAGACGACATCGTAGTAACAAATTTCTGGTCTGCAGGTTGGCTACATCGCCAACCAGCCGCTTTGTTTCTGGTGCCATGCCTGCTAGATGCGTTGGCATCGTGCTTGTCATATAGAGGACCATCGCTTATACAGACATATTTAACTGTACTCAAAAAAGTTCTCGGAGGCGAGGGAATTTCATTCGGCCACCTTCGTTGTTTCGAGAGGATTTTTTTAAAANTGTACTCAAAAAAGTTCTCGGAGGCGAGGGAATTTCATTCGGCCACCTTCGTTGTTTCGAGAGGATTTTTTTAAAATATTGTCAGTGAATGATACCTTCCAAATGAATGGTCTAATTCGGCCCTATTTAGTGCCAGTTCCCTGCTCAAGCGTGTCAGATGGGTATATACGTCGGTAAATTGCAAGATAAATACAGCTAATTGTGTCGGGGTAAAGATACTGCACGCAGTATATTTGGGAACATCTATCCGCGTGTCTTTGTGATCATATGTTTTGTTATTTGACTGTGACAGTCAGAATTAAGTTACTCGAGTACTGAACACCATATACTAAAGATGAGGTAGACAGATTCTTCTTCTTCTGCGCATGTACCCAATTTGACCTATCCCAAACCAACACAACTGTCAAATTCACGTGGTCAACAATGATGAACGGACTTATTATTTTATATCTTTATTTTCTAAAGACAGGCACTTTTATACGTATGAATAAAATACTTTTACCAATTTTATTTTAATCTCATCACTCTAAAAATCATTGCGAAGAAGTATACAAACATCTCAAAACACTTCTTCGCTAGACCTAAAATCCCATCCACGTCGTTCATGATAGTCGGGTTGGCAGAAAATCAGTTCAATGCTGGGACACGGAGACTGGTTCTGCGCAGTCAGCAAGAACTCTGTACCCCAGATTTACTCTACAGTCAACACCTGCGATGTGCGAGCAAGCACTTAAGACGCGTGGCATTAAGATGATCCAATCACTAAAGTGGATCANCAGTCAACACCTGCGATGTGCGAGCAAGCACTTAAGACGCGTGGCATTAAGATGATCCAATCACTAAAGTGGATCAGAGCCAAAATGTTTTTAAATACAACTAGACATTAAAACTTTACGTGAAAATCTTGTGTCCTCAGCGACGACTGTGTAGTGTAAATTAAATAAATTATTTTTTCCATGTGTGAAGCAGTATAAATGTGTAAGTTCGCCCAGATACAACGTCCTTATATTATTAGATTCAGCCATCATTAGGGAAATTGTAGTTTACGNCAGTCAACACCTGCGATGTGCGAGCAAGCACTTAAGACGCGTGGCATTAAGATGATCCAATCACTAAAGTGGATCTGAGCCAAAATGTTTTTAAATACAACTAGACATTAAAACATTACGTGAAAATCTTGTGTCCTCAGCGACGACTGTGTAGTGTAAATTAAATAAATTATTTTTGCCATGTGTGAAGCAGTAGAAATGTGTAAGTTCGCCCAGATACAACGTCCTTATATTATTAGATTCAGCCATCATTAGGGAAATTGTAGTTTACGTTGAAGTCATAAGACTATCTGTACGTTTAAAACTGTAAACGCTGTTTTTTCAATACTGAAAACAGAGACTGCCAAAGGTACACCCGGCAAGAAATTTGCAATTATTTAAAAATTTCGTTNGGCAAGAAATTTGCAATTATTTAAAAATTTCGTTGCTGTAGCAACGATTTGAAACCTTTCAACTTTATCAACATTAGCCTCAGTTTCGACAAATCTGTTGTTGGATGGCTTTCTTATGCTGCTTATTAGTTTATTATTGAATTTTTCGCGTAATAAACTTCGAAAGTGGCTGGTTGCATTTGTCCGCTGAAAATTGTATTAAATCAACGTAATTTCATGTTTCTGCGTAATTCTTTTACCTTATACGTTTTTGGAGAATAAGTCCTGTTTCGATGTATTTCTCGAGTCCAAGAGAAAAAAGTACCCATATACATTACGAGAATTTTTCGTCGAACTAATCGACATAACATAGTTGATTTATGTTACACCGTAAAGGAAGCTGAATAATTCGTAAATACAGTAGTGTCTAATTCATTTGTAATTTTTTTCAGCTGCTTCCTCTATGAAAACTGTCCCTACAGGAGGGGAGGGGGNAACGAAAACGTGTTGTTCAGTCAACTTAGGCACACATCTGTACCCATAGTTTTTAGCAACCTACCCCTGACCTCCCCTCCCAACCCTCGCCAGGGCGAACTTCATCCGACAAGTTCAGGTGGAGGCAGGATTTCAATTAAGCCGCCCCCTTCCCAATCCTGGTAGGAGATGCTATTACCTCTGCTCTTCAACCCCTCGGCGCCCGCTCTCACCCTACACCACCTGCCCCTCTCCCCTGGACCACTTCCCCAGCATTCCATCCCAAACACTCCTCCTTTTCGCACTCCCACACGGCTTTTAGACCAGGTAATTGAGACCCATTTGAAGGCATTTCACTTTAACAACTTCATATCTGGCGTTTACTTGCGGCGGAGTCGCAGCCCGGGCGACGTTAGTCATTTCATTAGGAGGAATCAGCGCGAGGCTGGGTTCACACAGGCGCATCTCTACCACCAACCCAGCAGCCTGCGTTCACAGACCCGCCTCCGAGAGAGCGCGCACCCCAACGCCGGGTTTATTCCGACAGTGAATTCTCGTTCGGAGAATAAACTCTCGCCAGAGGTGGCTGCGGATGAACTGTTGCGAGGCAAGCTTGTGTTTGCTCACTGAGCTCTTCGGAAACTTTTCTTGCCCTTACCTGCGTGTATTTTAAGCCTTTGAGGAGAATTTCACGTAAGCTCATATACCCGGGGCTACATTTATATGGAAATATCTTTGCTCTTGAAGACAAATCTCACTTTTTAAAAATGGTTTTACTGTGTCACTGGACTGTATCGGAATCTACTGTAAGTACAAAATCTAGTCAACATTTAAATTCCTAAGAATAAAAAAATGTAATTTCTAATAATTTCTGAACTGAACCCGATGAACTGAAAGACACGTTACATCTGTCGCGATACATTAATTGATACTACATTTTCGTGGATAGTGGGAGCGTGGTTTTATTTCCGCCATCTGCGTGCAGTTGGCAGTAGCTACGGTGGACTGGCTAGCGCCTTCACAAATCTTGGATTACCTTTATCGGGCGGGGTATGCGCGAACGGCGGGTGTGATTTGCCGGCGGAGCCGAGGGTTTCCGGAAGTACGTGCTCGCGAGTCAGGTCGCCGACTTACGTGAAACGCGAGGTGTCGAGGAAGTACGCCGCCCTGGCCAGTCAGCACGCCTCAGGCCATTCGTCGTTTGGAAAGCGCCAGTCGCCAACCTGCCAATCAGTGCGTTTACACCGTCAGCCGAAACCTCAGTTTCGGAAACCCAACTTTCCGAACTAAGGTTTTAGTGAAGTGTTTGTACCGTCATACGAAACTCCGTTTTGGAAACTTGTGTTTTGTGCATTGTTTTATGCCGGAAATCACTAGTATCAAAGCAATGAAAAAAATGAATTACTTTTTTTTGTTATAGCAACACGAAAAGGAAATACACTGTACAGAAAATCATAAATATGACAAAAAAGGCATTTAAAGTTTCATACATTGCTTAATAAAACATAATTAAAAAATAATATTTCGTAACTATATTTTAAGATGGAACATATTTATTGTGTATTAGTTATTTTCGTACCTACAACAAAATAATATAATCACTCTGCATTTACACACAGTTTTAACTAATTAAACATCTTGTTTTACACTTCATAATTTCCTAGTTGTACATCTTATACCATATTTACAAACGAAACCAAAGTTTCGTTGTTTATGTCGCACACGAAACCTAAGATTCGACGCGAAACTTGAATTACAAACCTCGGTTTCGAGATACTGCGAAACCTCACTTTAACGACGTTTATACCGTACACAAACTCTGCATTCCGAAACCCAGGTTACCGAAACTCTGTTTTCAGGTGTCGGTATAAACGTAGTGGACAAAACACAGCGCTGAAGATTGACTCTCAGTAGCATTTCGCAGTGCCGACGTAATACGTCTATAAGTCAAAAGTACCGGTAGTCGTTTTTCAGGAGAGCACTTTTAAAATTTTAAACACCGTCTTCCAACATTCACCACTGGAGGAGGTACAAGTCTTTTAAATACATCTCTTCTGTCACAATTTATGTTTACACTGTTATTGACAAAAAGCANACTGGAGGAGGTACAAGTCTTTTAAATACATCTCTTCTGTCACAATTTATGTTTACACTGTTATTGACAAAAAGCAGAAAAATGTAAATGATGTTATAAAATATCACCATGATAAAGTATCATAAATTTGGCACTTGTGTCCACCAAAAAATGAATATTCGGCTTTTATTATTGAAAGTAGAGTTTTGGCCTTATTACAATTCAAATACTGGAACATACTTATCTAAATAATGGCGTTAACACAATTGGGTATTTTTTTTTAGTGTGGCCTTATTACTTTGCCAGTGCGATATCTCCCCTGTACGCTGTAAGGCTTATCTATGTTTTGTATGGTTAAATATTTTTAATCCACAATATAGGTTTACAACAGTAGTGTATATAGGAGTCTAAATCGCGACAAATATGCCGTTTTTGCATTCTGTTACTGAGCTAACCAAACCCAACCATCATTTCGTCGCATCGTTATAAAAAGGGGAGTCTTTACTAGGAATTAAATACATAAACGGATTAATAATCGTGCTCACATTTTTGCGTTTTTAATACTTTTGATAAATGCGTTACGTTAATAAACGCCAGTTTCCCAGCAAGAACTCATCCTGCTGTCCCCAAATAGGCTGTTAACTCCAAACATTTACGCATAGGTTTTTTTTTATAGGAAACTCCCACATTAACTGTTAGTTTTTCGATTGTAAACCCACCATTAAAAATTACTTAGCACGTGGGAATATTGCCGGATGACAAAGCTGGTCAGCGGGTTTTCTCGAGGTTCTCCCGTTTCACCCACCCTTGCATTCCGGTGCCGCTCCATACTCACCTCGCTTCACCCTTATCGGCTCTCAAGTTATCGATGTCAAAGAACCGCTCAAACTTCTCCACTCCAATAAAAAATTACGATCATCGAGGAGTGCGACTTGGAACAATCGAATTCATCGTGAACCAGTTGAAATCAGTGGTAAACCTGTAAAACGTAGGTAACACCAAAAATAATAAAAAAAATCTACAGAATGGACGAAACTACGAAAATTATCCGCGTGTTTGTTGTAAATTCCGTACCCGTCACGTCTTTTATAACGCCCGTGTACTCGTGGCGCTATTGTATAGGAAGACAACTAACTATCCAATTACACAGCTGTTCTATTTACAAGAGATCCCAACACGGTCCCAAGTCCCATGAAACACCCTAAAGGCACATGTGTTTGCCTTTCTGAAGAAGACGAGCGATGGCTTGGGACAGTTATAATTTTGAATGTGGTACGGATTTACTGAAAAATTAATTTTAAATCTGAATACGTGATTTTAATCAGTAGAAATATTTTACTGAAACTTTAGTCAATGAACTGTTATCCACTGATGAATGTATTGCGGTTTTATTGCCAGGCCAATGAAATTCACTAGGAATTACAGTAGAAAGTAATGTTTTAATAATTTAACACCAGCAACTAAAATTATCAGTAGAAATCTACTGATTCAGTTGTATCAGTTTCAATAGATCTTCAGTCAGTTTCACTGATTTGGAGAAGCTTAAAACTGTTTCGATTGTAGAATTTAGAAATGAGTCGCCTGCATTCTCGAATGCANTTTCACTGATTTGGAGAAGCTTAAAACTGTTTCGATTGTAGAATTTAGAAATGAGTCGCCTGCATTCTCGAATGCATGACCATCAGTTCTGTTGATCTCTGTTTTCCTATTTACAACCGTCCTAATCAGTTCACACATCACTGGACATGATTAACACAGAACACGTTCATAACCGGTCGGTTCTCTGACGATATAATTCAGAGTTCAAAGTTCTTTGCTACGTAGAATAATACACACCCCATCCTGTTTATTTGGGCAATTAACAGGTCGAGTGTTACTTGCGTAATGTCACGTTGCAGAGAGCCTTATGAACACTGTTAGTGAGGAAATATTTCATCGCCCGTGTCTTCAAATGCGAGATGTCGTAACGCAACAGAAAACTCTACACAGCTCAGTTAAATTCAGGAGACGTTATAATATTACGTCGGCAACACTTGAAGGGTTAACGACAAGTGCCTTGTGTCGGGGCGGTAAACCAGCGTAAAAAAAATAACTGTTAAATTCTGTAACTGCTTCGTTCCGTTCGTAGCATTCTTTATATTGAGTGATGGTAAGCAGGCTTGGTGCGAGGAGGGACGGTCCAACCTGCGACGCGCTACATACGCCGCCCTTNACGGCTAATCTCCCAGCGAGATCACGTTCTCAGCCATCGCTGTACTCAGCAAGTATTTATCATATGAAAACCTCGTGCCACGTTTAAAAAACACGGTGGGACACCAGAAGTAAAACACACCATTGTTATTTATTGAATGCAGATATTTTTGTCATGCACGTGAAGGTTACGCTCATGTAGTAAGCAGTACGGACCAGTGATGGCACGTTCCTAACACTCTTGGCTCGGAGTCCCCTAAACTCATAAACCGTGTCCGAAACCACTACGAAACCACTATTTAGGTACATAAATGGACCAGGGGACCAAGTTTAGGCCCTAAATATTAGGGTATTTAGCGTCGAAATTTAAATAAATCCCTAAGTACCTCCACAGAAGCGTCTGCTCTTGTTTACGCCCAAATTCACGCCTTTTACAAGGAACATACAATGCCTTTTATCGTACAAATAATGCGGACTCAGACCAACAACAAAGAAGGAAAACTTCGATGAATCACAAGGGCGTAATATTGTTCGTTTCTAATTTTCTTTGTTCTGACGAAAATTATATTTGAAACAGCTTTTGTAACACAACTTATAACTTATTAAATATATTGTTTAATGAAGGTTTTCCTTAAGGAACTATTTTATAATTTCCCGAGATAAAGTACTTATAATAATCATCGTCTTCCCCCCCCCCCTTTCATCCTTCTGCCTACATTTATCTCTCACGGGTTATCTAAGTAACAGAAACATTCAGCCATGCAGTTCCTAAAGTGAACACTAAGAGTGCTGCTCAGTGTCTTTCGAATGCCAACATACTAAATCCCCAATACCCTAGATTATTAAATAACAAATTCGGACACGGCTGTACTAAAAGGTCTGTTGTTTTCTCTGTAACAGTAGTTTTTAAACTGTGGCCCGTGGCTTGGTCCTAGATGGTCTGCAAAATAAATTTGATTACGTTTCTTTATTTTAACTGTTTTACAATTAAACGCGCCAATAAAATTTTTTTTATTGTAATAATTTTAAGTTATTATGACGATGATTTTTTAATGAATGTTTAAATGATTGTTTTTACATTTTGCTTCTTGAATAAAGAGGTGCCGACGAAGTGATCCGCGTTAGATTCGCAGTCTACACCTGGTGGTTCATGGTAAAAGGAAGTTTGACGACCGCTGATATATAGTCTGCAATTGACGTGACAACTGAATTGTTGCTGAATTAGTTCTCGTTAATCCTTCTGCTAAAATACGAAACATTAAAAAAAAATAATTTTTTTATGCATGCTGCGTTTTAAGTATGTTAATAAATACCCTACGAAAACGTATTGTTGCAGAACTTTAAAAGTAATCCGATATTATAATATAGCAATATTTTCATATATTGCAAAAAAAAAAAAGAACTTAAAAATAGATTTTCGGACAAATAATTGTGCCAAAAAGCTTCCAAATTTTGTAGCAGAAAACATTTTTCACAATTAAATTATTTTGTAATGTTTTTAATAGTTATCAATTCAAAATCCAAACAATTCTTTGAAAACCTGGGTAGCAGGAGATCTGAAATTTGTGAGTTATAGAAGGCAAGCTTACTACGACGTTCCCCGTTGTAATCACCTATGGGCATGTAGTTTATGGCCACGGCTATAGCACGTGTTCGAAACATGCCAGCAGTACACAGTAACACGTTCCGAAATAGTAATGGTAAAAATATTAAATTTAATATAAAATGGCTTCGTAACTAAGTAAAATTTCTCTATTTTATTATTCATGTAGCTTAAATTTTAATTAAAAGTTACCTTTTGGAACACTGCGCACATAGCGGCGGAATTTTTCCCCATGCCAAACTCTCCCATAACAAATCACGTTTTGTTCCTATCCTGAGTAGAATAAACCGTACGTTGGTCCAGCAGCGCGTGAACAAATAATTGATAAAGGCTGTTCACAATAAAGTAAGCATTTTTCAAACAAACCGTTGACGTTGTATTGATAGTGTAAGGTTGAAATTTTTTTATGGGCACTGAAGATAGTATTTATTGTTTTATATACGCTAAAGTGTAAACCTACATATAATTAACAGATTTACTTTCCTGATCATCCCATGACCAAAGTGATCAGACTCATGACAATGTGAGTGAGTGAAGAGATTTGGGCGGCTCTTAACATCGAGATCTTGAGAGCTGATGAGGGTGAAGTAACGTGAGTATGGAGCAGCACCGGAATGAAAGTATGGGGGAAACGGGAGATCACCGAGAAAACCTGCCGAGCAGCGGCATCGTCCGACACGATTCTCACGTGTGAAAATCCTGAACCGGCCGGGGATCGAGCCCGGTTCACTGCTTGGTGGGAGGCGAGCATTCTAACCGCTCGGCCACCGTGGCCCCTATGATGGAAATATACAAAATAATAAGTAAAAGCGTATCCAGGATGCACTGGTGTCGCATTTGTACCGGATTTTTCCTTTTTGTATGTAAGTAAATGGGATAGTTCATTCTGTAGTTAAACTGGCTTCAGAAAAATTTTGGCTTACACAATTACTTTATTTAAATATGAAAAATGAAAAAAAGTATATAGTGAAAATGTTTTAAAAATTTTTTTTTAGGATTTTCTTCGCAGTTTACGTAAGGAAAAGGAGATATGGTCAAAGTTCCTTTCGATGACGGCTATATTTATTTCGTACTTAAAAACGTAACATTTTTCCATTGAAATAAGCTTACTTATGAACGCCCAATGCTAAACACAGTTGTATTTTTACGGTTTCTAATTGAAAACGCCATTGGAAAACGTGAATATGGTTACGAAATGAAGTTAAAACTTAACATTTTGACTAGGCCAAAGCATATATTACTATTCGAGCCAAACACGAACTTTTACACACAAATACATATAATTTCATAATATACCTCCAGCTTAAAAGCGACCTGTTTGGGACACCAGCGCACCTTGCGCATCTATACCAAGCTCTCCCTTACGCAATCTCGATTTGTTCCCAACCTGAGTACAATAAACTGTTGCAGGGCTTTCAAAACTACTCATCCTATATTCACACGTGAAGCCCAGTGTATTTTGTAGAAACAAACGGTTGACCTTCTCCACGTATGTTTCAGTGCGCACTGTCTATGCGTGGAGCGACGAAAACTGTTAGCAGTTCAGACCCGCTAGCGAGAGCTGGTCGTGCACTCCTCGCTCACGTCACAGAACTGCACTACGTCATTTTATCTTCTCGGCGCATTTGACAGTCGTGCGCGTGCACCGACGCGCTGGAATACCCTTGTGAAGTTACCGCCTTCGCTCCGGTACCCATTTCTCGCTTCCGGACGAGAAAAACCGTAACGTGGCCACGCATCCGTCTTTCAGGAGATGAATTTGCACTAGCCGAGTTTAGTCTTCAACGGATTGAAGGCGGGAACTTTTTTGTTCTGTAGCCTATTCGCAGTATCTTCACACTTTGTGAACCAGACCCTTGTATGAAGTGTTTGGTTTGAACCACCTCTTCGGTTGCCCCCATCCACCAATCCAACAAACACCATTGGTTTCTGGGGTCAAAAATGTATCCAGTAATTAGTGTTGTGCAAGATGGTGGTCATTGGGGCTGTGGAAAATGTGTCGTAAAACATACAACAGGAAAGCCTTTACAAAGCAGACAGAAAATCGTTGTGATTAATTAATTTAATGGTAAGTGAAAAGAAGAATGCTTCAACACATTTTACATTATTCCATCTTTATGTAGCATGACCACCTGGACGATGTCTCGGTATTGCTGAGTTACAGGTTGAGTAGTCTTAGTGATATCAGAGGGCGAAGGACGAACCGATCGGTGAACTGTTGCTTGAGTGGGGAGTTTAAAGTTGCGAAGTTAGTTTTCTGTTAGTTAGTATTTATTCAGCAAAAGCATGATAGACCCCTCAAGTAAACTCAGAAGAATGAAGCTCTCCTCCGCTGTAGTAACTTGAGAAGGAGAAATGGAAATAACAGAATTGGAAGTAGCAACAAGTTCATTAATAGCAAACGTCTTCCAACATATAATGTCTCTTGAGTCTATTTGACTAAGATAATTTATACTAGTCACTGTACTGTTGTGTGGATGCCTGATAACGTTTTCGTTAAGCAAGTTACTACAGCGGAGGAGAGCTTCATTCTNGTCACTGTACTGTTGTGTGGATGCCTGATAACGTTTTCGTTAAGCAAGTTACTACAGCGGAGGAGAGCTTCATTCCTGAGTTTTATGTACAGGTTCGCTTTGCAAGGAATGACTGCACACAATGGATCCGGAATTCTGGAGGTTTGCTTTTTCAGGCATCCTCACAAGTCACCTTAGTCAAATAGACTCAAGAGACATTATATGTTGGAAGACGTTTGCTATTAATGAACTTTTTGCTACTTCCAATTCTGTTATTTCCATTTCTCCTTCTCCAGTTTTGTATTCTCGACTGTGGTTGGCTGGGAATTTTATATTTATGAGGCTGGTCGCGGGTGCGATGCGCTCAACAACCATCGGCAGCGGACAACAAGGATCACACCCCAGATCCATATACCAACGGCTACGAGAGGCATGTGGTTTACTTGGGGATGGTCCAAAATAACAAATTATAAAAAATATTTCTATCTGCAAGCATTTATACTCTTGCACGCGCACGTAGTATTTTGAAATTCTAGATCATTAAAGGAAGCAAATTTTATGTTAAACTACTACGCTTGACTTTAAAAATTACTAAATATCGTAGGAATTATTTTCTGTCGCATTCATACTGTGGACAGACTCGCCAGCCAATGGCCATTACTTTGTCACGTTCAGTGTTTATCTGCGGTTCCACACTGGAATGGATAAAGCATAAAACACACCATCTCTATGAAAAATGTTTTCTCGTATGTCGGCCTTCGTGGTCGACGTCACGAAGGCGTCACCTTAACAAATACGAGTTTCCGATCTCGAATCTCCAGTAAGTCACATATATATGTATCGGTTTTTAGATTTAAACTTTCCTGATATAGTTTGCAATCTGCATCCATCCCCGTCACTATAGGCGTGCGCAGGGTTAAGTAATGGGGGGTGCAAACCGCAAAATGAAGACCTTCTTTTGTGACATTAAAAATACAAAATAAGAATATATTTAATCGTAGTCATCACTTTAAATAAAAAAACGTAAATTGAATCATGCATAAATTTATCCAATTTTTAAGTGATAAAGCGGAGAAATTCAGCTGTTCATTCCTAGGACGTAAATATGTTTTTACCGTTGATACAAAAATGGCTGGTGCGTCAGAGTGGCCAACCACAGACACGCCATTGAGATAAACTTCTGGTTAAGGGGCATGCGGCCACTGACGGTAAAAATAATCCACAACATACAATCCTACTAAGTCTCGCAGAAATTCGCGTATTCAAGATGAAGCTGGCTGGCTAGTGACTAACTCCCCATTGCGCCTTCTCGGAAGTGAACCCACATCAAGTGGTGATTTAGGGAGCACATGTTCCTACAGAAAGAGCTTTACCGACTAACATATGAATCCGTTGTTTGTCTTTCCTTTTTTAGCTCTCGTGTCTCTCTTCCATCGTTCCTCTTTCATTGGGAAGGTGGTTGAACGAATCAGATGATGTGGATGTAAACACATTAAGCGAAATTTTATAGAGAAGCTCTACCAGTGCTCTATTGAAAAGTCCGGGATAATCTGTAGTTAATTATAAAATATATAGTATTTTTTGGACTAAATGTAAAATCAGAAGAGACTGAACGAATCAAGTTATAAAGTAAGTTAAATAAAACTGTCACAATGTTTAAAATAAAGTAATCCACTTTATAAACTCTTAAATACTGAATTTAGTTTAAGTACCATCGATTGTATATTATAAATTATTAATCATTACTTTTCAAAAACGTATTTACTTACATGAAAACCACTGTACAAGTTATTATATTAATTTTCTTAGCTATTTAGTGGATGTATTTCTGACAGTTCGCAGTTGTGCACATTCGATTCAGGGGCAGTCAACGAAATTTAAGCGGTATAGTCGGACAGTGAAATAAGCTACGGAGGTGTGCACAGGATATTGAAATTTAACCTGAATACGCATTCGTCTGCGCGCTATCAATGTCTGCGCAGAGCGATGAGAATCCGAAATATGCGAACTTTACATCCACTAGCTATATATAGCATGTGGACGATCTAAACTTCCCGTTTAGCTCATATTCAAGAACCAATAAGAAANTACATCCACTAGCTATATATAGCATGTGGACGATCTAAACTTCCCGTTTAGCTCATATTCAAGAACCAATAAGAAAAACAATAAATATATAAAGGTGTGGAGTTCGTGAATAAGAACGCGCAGATATAATATTGTTACAAGTAGCCTGGGGCGTATTCGAGTTTGTGAGGGATGAATGTATTAATAAACATAAAATACTATGTTAAATTTATTAGTTTATCTACAATGTTATAAAATGCACACACTTATTATTTACAACATTAAACTGCGTATCTCAACTATTTCGCTTATTACCCTATCAGTGAGCGCAATATTTAATGCCAATCTCAGTTATAATTTAACTCCTTTTCACCGTTAGCTAGACACTTAGCCCTCACTTATTATTTACACACATACGATCAAATGTCATTTGCAATAGATTTACGTAGTTAGACATTTCTGTCACTCGCGCATCCAGTCCCACTTTCCCGTCGTCTAATCTATCAGTCTTTCTCTACTCTCCCGATGCTTGCAGACTACACTCGCTGCTGATCGTTCCGCTGGTTCCACACACCTGGCGCTTAACAAAGCTCCAGACTCTCGACTCAGAGGCACGTCGTGGCTTATGTGGCTGAGCTGACCCAGTCCAGAAGGTCCTTCGTCCCACGAGGAGTAAGGGGGGCGATTACCAGAAAATTCGCGCGACGACTACCCAAGTCATTCAATCTTCGAGGCATCAGTTCCGACAGCCTTGTCGCGGCACGCGTCAGTGTACCTCGGCGGATTGTTTGTAACTCTTCCTTGCTCTTCTCCGATTATCGGTGATGCACTTGGAGCATTGCTCCCCGCGGGAGAGGGACATGGGAAATGGCGCGAAGCGGCTGCATGTTACAGACGCGCTCTGGCTGCTATGTCGTAACGTAATAAAAAGTGTAACGAAAAGAAACACCCCCATCGACTCGGAAGGAATAAACCTGCACACACACACNGTCGTAACGTAATAAAAAGTGTAACGAAAAGAAACACCCCCATCGACTCGGAAGGAATAAACCTGCACACACACACACGCCTCCTTGAAAGGAATCTGAGAATTACGGTTTAGCGATTTATGAAAGAAAAAAAAATAGTTTGCTAGCAAAAAGCACGATTTTCATCCATGTATGTAGCATATTTCAAGGCAGACTTATCGCTGAAAACGGTTTTCTCTGCACATTTCGTTTTGGCTTCCTGTAGAAATCTGTGGTCCTGTAATATCTGTCGNTATCGCTGAAAACGGTTTTCTCTGCACATTTCGTTTTGGCTTCCTGTAGAAATCTGTGGTCCTGTAATATCTGTCGTGTACCCGTGACGTGGTCATATAGATGAATTCACAGATGGTAGGTACTTTTCGTTATAGCCATTTACATTGTGGACTTTTCAATTCCCGCCCACTGGGACTCAAACCAATGTCGCACAGTTTTCTTGGCCAGATATGCCATTAAGAGACTAATGACGTAATTAATGACTAAGACTAAGTCAATAGTTTGCATTTATTTTTCCTTATCCACTTTAGTTGTTTCGTTTACGAATTGATTCATCTAGGATTGAACTTAAAAGTAGTCTGTAACTGTTTTAATATTCTCAGAGCATCCTACATTTAATAAACTGACTATTTTGGTACAACACAGATTTTTGTAAGTAATTATTTACAAAATAATGGTGGTCATCCTTTTATGTAGTTACATCCAAACTGTTTTTATTATAGTTACATTATGTTATGTAATAACTTGTATTTACGAGGTGGCAACAACCTATCAATTTTTTAAACACTTGACTTCAAATATATTTGTTGTGTGATAGTGAACGGCTTTATATTATACAACTTAAAAGTGTAATTTTGATTTCTCTCGTAATAAAGCTAATTTGTAGCAGTATAGTGCATTTTGCGTTGTACCTAACTTCTGAAATATATGTTACATATAAATGGAAATTATTTATAGAATTACAAATGTGTTTTGTTCTGTGTTTAATATAATCAGATTATTTTTATAATTGCCTTGTGAGTTTCTACGCAAACTTTTAAGTTGTCAAAACCGAGCATTAACGTTGCTTATCAAGTATAATCATCCGACTAATAAACTCTCTACGAAGCCAATTTCAAAATAAATTATCACAAAATCACACAGTTAATACGTACTTTGGATATTACGTAATAGTATTTTTAGTAACNAATTTCAAAATAAATTATCACAAAATCACACAGTTAATACGTACTTTGGATATTACGTAATAGTATTTTTAGTAAGACACTGGTGACGTGGTCGACTAGCAACAACAAGGAAAGTTGAGCGACAAATAAAACGTATGGTAGAGAGTTGGAAACGAATGGGAAGATACGTGGAGATCGCTGCGCAAGAGACGTTCGTCTTGGTGAAAGGCATGAGAGAGAAAGAAGGTGTGAAACAAANAATTTCAAAATAAATTATCACAAAATCACACAGTTAATACGTACTTTGGATATTACGTAATAGTATTTTTAGTAACACACTGGTGACGTGGTCGACTAGCAACAACAAGGAAAGTTAAGCGACAAATAAAAGGTATGGTAGAGAGTTGGAAACGAATGGGGAGATACGTGGAGATCGCTGCGCAAGAGACGTTCGTCTTGGTGAAAGGCATGAGAGAGAAAGAAGGTGTGAAACAAAGAACGGGTGAAGTGCTGAACTTTTTAGTTTGAAAACAGAGGCGGAAAAACACTGGCTGAAGATTATGTTTGGCCTTACTAAAACTACGTAATAGTTTAACGCGAGATTAAAATTTGTATAGTAAAGGTAAAATTAAGATACACTTAAAATATGTTTCCTATAAAATAACATATCTTCGTGTCTGTTAAATTGTTTCTTTCCTTTGAACAAGGGAACTATATTCGACAAGGCCATGCTCAAATACGCCTGGAAGTCATCCTTTTTTGTCCTAATGGTGTTAACAGTGTCCAGAGCTTTTTCCCGTGTTTTCAGGATATGACATTAGGCCCAATATTAACGAAAATTCGATAACAACACTAAATCACTTTAACAATAACTTTCAATCATTTCTTTACAATGACCTTGAATNATTAACGAAAATTCGATAACAACACTAAATCACTTTAACAATAACTTTCAATCATTTCTTTACAATGACCTTGAATATTTTAACCTTAAATCTTGTGACAGACGCATTAAAAAAAGTTCTGTAACAATATGTTTGAATTAAGCTAAAATATTTATTGAATTAATAGAAACCCAAATTGGAAATCTCATACTTGTTTTGACTACGATAGGGGTTTCATTTGTGGCAATTTTTACTTTGAATTTCACCGTAAAACTTAAAATAATAAAAAAGGCAAACCATCCGAAAGAATTTTGAAATTTGTATTGCGAAAGACATCAATTTAAAACTATTGCAATTAATTTTATTAGTTTTTGTACATTTATTTGCCAATTTACTTGCACCTTCATGAGATTTATATTTGATGTATTACGAAAACATAGAATATGCTAAGAATGTATATAAAATTATTTTTGGCACTTGAACGTCCTTAAAAATACACGAATTTGACATGCGACTATATAATGAGTGCTGCGCATCTGAAAAAATTATGTAGGTTAATCCTACAAAATACTATGACTTTTTTAGCACCTTGCAAAATATTTTCCAGATGTTAGGTTTACAAAATTTGGACGGCTTGTTGCAAAATTCGTTTTGCACTCCATGCAAAGAAATATATTAAATACTACAACAAGCTATGAGACATTACAAAACGATGATGGAATAGACAGTAAATGTTAATAACGCCATTACGTATTATTATTAGCATCAGTAGAACATACGGTTGGCTCGGTTGGTCACTGGCCTTGCATTGTTGAGGTGCGAGGTTCGATCCTAAGGCCTAGCTGGCGAGAAATATTCAATTTTAGGTTGGTCTTTGGGGNGCAGCCGGCTGCGATTATCGCCAGCCTCCTCTCATGCATTGTGAGCCTGCCTCCGGCGGAATCCACGTGACGTGTTCATGTTCACTTGTATCAGTAAGAAGAATTTTTTGTTTAATTTTTCCATTATTGTAGTTTTCTCTTTAATGCCAGTAGGTTCATTGGAAGACGTCTCACGCCCTTTACTGAAATTAAAATTGCGCATAGAAACGACATACACATTCATACTGTTACCTCCCCAAGGATTCTAAAAAAAAAAAAAACCCGCGCCAAAACCTGGCGTCCCAAATCACTACTCTTCATAGCTCAGTTTTTTGTGTAACTGATTCATCGATTAAGCCGGACGCGACTGTTGAAATCTCAAGTCAAAATCTGTGTTCTACAGCACTTCTGTAACTATATTCACTTGCATGAGCCTACATCCTCGCGCAAGCAGACTGGCATAAAAAATGTCAGTCACGCGTTGGCCCAGTTGCACGTCTGCTAAGAGTCAGAGTAGTTATGCAAGTCAGCATCTTGACTCAGCATATACAACCTATCGGCGATATTCGTAACGTCATCAGTAAAATGAAATGAAGTGGTATGGTACATCTGGCGTCCTGGCGGGGNAACCTATCGGCGATATTCGTAACGTCATCAGTAAAATGAAATGAAGTGGTATGGTACATCTGGCGTCCTGGCGGGGATCGGGGATACGTAGGGGCCATCTTGGATTTCCCTTTTTTCCTAAAAAAAAAAAAAAAACGCGCAACAAGTTGGCTACCGTTACCGAACAGTTTAAAATTTAGTCACCAAATTCATAACATAGACATCACCTCTGTTGACACATAGGGTGGTAAATCAATTATGCCTTAAGCCCTCGTATAAGCATAGTTAGCTGCAATCACCGAACCGTTTAAGATATAGCCAACAAGTACATAACGTAGGCATCACCCCTGCGACGAAAATGTAAGTAGGTTCAATCAAGTATGCCCTAAGCCCTCTTATAAGCGTAGTTGACCACCATTTCCCATCCGCCGAAGCTATAGTCACGAAATTCATGTCACACGCATCACCCCTTACATCGAACTGGTGACAGGTTTCCATTAAGCCATAACCTCTCTTATTAGCATAGTTGACAAACATTTTCCATTTGCTGAAGCCATAGTCATCAAATTTAATTCATGCGCATAGCTCCCATCATAGAACAGGGCAGCAGGGTCAATTATGCAATAATCCCACTTATAAACATATATGCCTGTTATTTCATATCCGCGAAAGCCACGACCGTCAAATTCACATTACTGGTATAATTCCTGGATGCTATCAATGCGATAAGAATAATTAGGACCCTAAGCCCTCTTTTAAGGAAAGTAGGATATCATTTCTGAACTATTTAAGTTCGGGTAACATGTAACAGTCAGCCACAAATGTAAAGAAAATAGTGGCAGGTATGCATACAATTGCGTTTTCATTTTTGTAGCTGAACAAACATTAAAAAAGAACGCAAACTGTCTGGCTGATCTACTCCACTGCAAATGTAATAACTGAAGAAGATGGGGGAAGTCAATGCTGCTCAAATGAGCTACAATCATCCTGCGTCCGACTGCGTCATCAACGAGAGCCGCAGTCGAAATACATCTGCACATATAGCGTCCAAATTCAAGAGGGATGAAGAGAGAAGAGCAATAACTTTATCGTCATGTGCTTTTATTCGCACACACTTTATTCAGAGGTTGGTTTCACNTGTAAAGAAAATAGTGGCAGGTATGCATACAATTGCGTTTTCATTTTTGTAGCTGAACAAACATTAAAAAAGAACACAAACTGTCTGGCTGATCTACTTCACTGCAAATGTAATAACTGAAGAAGATGGGGGAAGTCAATGCTGCTCAAATGAGCTACAATCATCCTGCGTCCGACTGCGTCATCAACGAGAGCCGCAGTCGAAATACATCTGCACATATAGCGTCCAAATTCAAGAGTGATGAAGAGAGAAGAGCAATAACTTTATCGTCATGTGCTTTTATTCGCACACACTTTATTCAGAGGTTGGTTTCACNGATGAAGAGAGAAGAGCAATAACTTTATCGTCATGTGCTTTTATTCGCACACACTTTATTCAGAGGTTGGTTTCACTTTAGAGCTATCTTGGCTCGATCACGACAGCTATACTGAGACGATAACAAACGTAAAACGTATCAGCCGAATTGCCGTACTGAATATCTACCTTAGGAGGGAGGGGGAGGTGTAGCATGGCCCACTTGGCCCACCCTGCAGGTGTGTCTACTTCCCTTATCTAGCACCTAGTCACAGTTTGCTGGGGACGCGGTCCCTTACGCCAGTGTTGCGCGCGCGCTTGCCAGACCACGAAGATCATTACCCAGGCCGCCATTAAAGGAAGTGCTGCGCGGAGAGGGGCCGCTCCACGACTAGGTGAGCCAGAAAGAAACATTTGTGAGTAGTATTGAGTGGAGCAGGCCGTGGTTCCTGAAGCGCATTGCTGCTCTTAGGTATATGGCTGCCGGCGGGTCCTGGAGGGGGCGGGGGAGGAGGAGGAAGCGGCACGCAGGAAATGTAAATCATGCATCAAGTAGATAAAAAAAGAAGAGAGGGTTATGAATGTTGACCTCTCTCCGGAGCTACGCTACACGGTCTTCCCAAGCGATATCGCAACCTGTCTGGGTGATAGAGGGCGGGAAGGCTGCTGCTGGGATGAGTGTGGGTACACTCACTTTAGATGCCACTTCCTGGCTTGTTACTTTCAAGCCGGCGACTGCACGCTGAAGGAATATGCTTATCGGATTAGCGGTGACCAGAAGCGGGAGAGAGTGGGTAGAGCGCGTTGCAAGACTTCCAGATCCGTAAAAGAACGCTAGGAATTTTTTTTTTAACTTATTCAGACCCAGCGTACACACTTGTGTACATAACGGAAGTGAGGTTCATTTTTTGTCTACTCTGTACACTGCGAAGCTCAAAGGCCAGTGATCGTAACCGCGGGTAACTGATTCGTAAACCGTGGTGCTGATCTAAGTTACGATTGGATTGTATTACTGTGGCCGAACACAAAGCCAACGACTCATTGGCTGTGACAACGAAGCAAGTGTTGTATCGACGTAAGTACAGCACGCATCATAAAAGTTTTTGTTTGCAACTCTTGAAACCGTAATATAAAGTGGATCTGAAAGAGTTGATGGCGCCGCGTAAGTTGCTTTGGTTAAAAATGACGAATAAAGACATTTTTTTTTTACGTATAGTGTACGCAACACGTGTAATTTCGATGAAAATGTTTGTTAATAAATTCTCATTATTTATAGTAATCACCTTCAAAGCAAGTTCGAAAACAACGTAATCTAGTGTCTCAGAATTTTTTATTAGCAAACTTCATGGAGTGTTCTGAGTAAAAGGTTTTTCTGGATCAAACAAAGTCTGTTTGGCGCAACGAAATTGTTTAAATTATGGCAATAAAATATTTTGTTGTTGGAAAAAAATTTTTTGTTCTCATTTTGTTGCTCCAAAAAAAATTTGGCTGGTACAACTAAGGATTTGTTTGGCTCCAAGCACATTAAACAATTCCGGTTAATACAAAAACAATTCAATTTCCAACCGAGACTCATACCTAGATCATCCGTTCCTGAGGACTACGCCTTGGGAAATTCAGCTAAACTGACGACTAATGAAACTGGAATGTTTTTAAATACATACATTTTAAATACTGGACAACGTGCGCAATTAAATATTTCAAGTTTTACAGCTTTACTTGTCAGTTTCCTGTTGAACTTGTTTCATCAGAATGCTTATACCATTATTAAGAATCATTAGATGCTCTAACAAACGTCGTTACTATCCCAGTTAACACAAAACATGAAAATAAACTCTCGAGTTGTATTTTCGAACGAAGGCAGTGAAATGAGTGGCCAAACAAATATATAGGCCTACAGTTGATACAACAAAATATTTTGTTGACAGTATTATTTCTTTTGCGTCAACACAGAGGTTTTATTTATTCAAACGTGTATTTTGTTAGATGAACAAAATTAATTTTGTTACTTTTCAAGTTTTGTTTTCTCAATAAAATATTTTGTTGGGACAACTAAATATTTTTTTTGTGTAATACAACCAAATATTTTGTTGACTGTTCTCTCATTGTACATAGAATGAAAATTTTTTGCCATAAATCAGGCTGCAGATGTAGAAATATCGAGTTTTGCTACCATACAAATTTAGGAACTTCAGTTCGCAATTGACTCTTGCCTGAGCAAATGTAGGAAGCTTCCTAGGGGGGTGGGGGGACGTTACCAGATTTTCCTTGCCGAACTAAGTCATTATACAGCAAAGTAGAAGTGTCAGTTCTCTCGCTCTGTCTGATCAACTGACATCAGCTGCTACTGCTGCATCGAGCGGGGTGAATAAGTGGTAAACCACTGTNCTCTCGCTCTGTCTGATCAACTGACATCAGCTGCTACTGCTGCATCGAGCGGGGTGAATAAGTGGTAAACCACTGCGCTCGCATTCTGGAGGGCCCGGATTAGATTCCCGTCCTTGGTCTAATGCTGGGATGATACCATGCTACAGGCCAGGGCCGATTCCTTCCCCGTTCCGGTTTCTTTGAGAAACTTGCTCCGGTCTCTAATGACCTCGCTTTCGACAATACGTTAAAACCTACCTACCTGCTGCTATTTCGCGAAAAAAAATATTTATTTTTGAGAAAGGACCCAGTGTTTATTACTGACTCTCAGTCCTTCAGGTGCGGAGGTGAGAATATACCAAATGTGACAAATCGTGACAATCTGAAGCCAAGCGTATAGATATGANCTCTCGCTCTGTCTGATCAACTGACATCAGCTGCTACTGCTGCATCGAGCGGGGTGAATAAGTGGTAAACCACTGTGCTCGCATTCTGGAGGGCCCGGATTAGATTCCCGTCCTGGGTCTAATGCTGGGATGATACCATGCCACAGGCCAGGGCCGATTCCTTCCCCGTTCCGGTTTCTTTGAGAAACTTGCCTCGCTTTCGACAATACGTTAAAACCTACCTACCTGCTGCTATTTCGCGAAAAAAAATATTTATTTTTGAGAAAGGACCCAGTGTTTATTACTGACTCTGTCCTTCAGGTGCGGAGGTGAGAATATACCAAATGTGACAAATCGTGACAATCTGAAGCCAAGCGTATAGATATGATGACCTAGGTTTTATATATAGAAATTACAATTATTCATTTTTCTCATAAAACGAGCTCCAAACATGTATGCACTTGACATACGATATTTATGTTCCTACCAAAAAAAATTAAGAAAATGCTTTTTTCTTAAATAAATCAGTCCACATTTAGTGAGCGCCTGGTCGTTTATGTTGACTGGTCGTAATACGTGTAGTGCTAACCTCTTCCCCTGTCTTGGCTTTGTAATGGTCACCGGTTTGACTGAGCTGCATTAAGAATGTACAGTTCTATGCAAAAATAATTAATTTATTTCTTTTTATAAAAATTAGTTTATTTTTTGTTTAATTTTTAACTGGGTTATATGAACGTATGTTATCTAAGCTCGCACTATCAATAAAATGAGTAGGCATATAATAATAAATAATGAATCGTCCTGCATGAGACCGCAGTCCGTATTTAAAATTCTGTGGATTTTGGTTTTATTATTATTTAACCCGTAGATTTGAATAAGTTAATATTTTGACTTTTTCCGTGTTGGCATTCAAGAGCAATATGTGTATTAAGCTAAGTTAACAATAAAAATTTCCCTTTGTAACCCACACTTGATTTTTTGTTACAGGTAAGCACATGACAATTCCTAATGGAGCAAATCTGGTGGAAGTAATTCAAGGTATGTGACTTAATTTTAATATGTTTCATAGTTTTCGCACTGAGAGAAAAATATGATCATAAGAATTCTTAACCATCTAGACTGTTAAAATAGGGACAGCTAGATACCATCTGAATGTTGTCAACGTAGATTGTAATACAAACAGAGCTGTTTGTTATGTTCCTGTCTGTGATTGTATTTGCTACTGTACACATGGTTACTGCAGCAGAGCACTGCGTTCCTACAGGAAAACAGGCAACACCTCCAACAGGACGACTTTAACAACGTTTCGATTGTTCCCTTGACAATCAAAATTATAATAATCTAAAAAAATGTTCTGTTGGTAACACTTAACAGTTCTGTAATTGGATTTGAGGGCATATACGTTAACAATATTTGGATGATACCTACAACTCATATGGTTGTTCCTATGTTAACAGTTGAGAAGGTTCCTACAACCACTTTTTTCTCAGTGTGGTTGTAGGGCAATGCTGTATTGCATTCGTGATAAAAATTCAACAACAGATTGGAAAATAATAATTGTACATACAGATATGTTATTTGGTGCAGGATTGATATAAAATATTAATTTATAAATGCTTTAAAATAATACATTATTTTTTTAATTGATTTTGAAACTCTGTAAAGTATTGCAAAAAATTAACACATCTCTGTGTAAACAACATAAAAATACTGTACTGTTATGTTACGGTTGTTAATCTCGTCTTCTCCGGCGATAACAGTTTTTTTTATGAATGCCTGGCGTGGCGTGTCTTTCATCACACTGTCAAGCTTGTGACGTCTTCAACGGAAGTATTTTGCAATATAAATGCGTGCACTGTCATTATTACGAGACCAGGCTGTTGGCGCAATAACGCAGAAAGCACCAGTTTGTCTTGTAGAGCTTTTCCCCGTTTTTAGCCGAGGAACTGGATTAAATTTACTCCCTCCGGAATTATTCTAAAATTTATTACATTAGTGTATACGTACAGTAAGAAAGTGTGAATAGTAACGTTTTTTCTCATGCATCAATGATAACGTTAGTGCATTTTCTAAGGAAAGCTTCAAAAACACGTAGGGAAGTTCACAGTTTTGCTTAGTAATGACGATATTCATTCCTTTATTTGTAGGTTAATACATGGTAGTATTTACATACTATGTACGAGTTAAACATTTTCAATATAGTTTAGGAAGTTTACCAGGCTTTTTTTTACAGTGTAGGTAGTGTGTATTTATTTCTTAAATAGGGCAATTTACAGGAAACAACACTTGCGAGCAACTGATGCAAACAGTTAACTAGGATTTTAACTTTCAGGCGTGTTCAACCGACCCAACTCGTGATTTTCAGTGAAATATGCCGTTTTTTTTTTGTATTTGTACAGGAAATTTTTTGGAAACAAGTTGTCAAATATATTTTTGAAACACTACGAATAAATTAGAGTAAATTTCAAAAAAATTTAGTTTGGCATGTGTTAAACTAACGTTGAATTTTAAAAAGCAAGAGTTGTAGATTTCAAACTTGTTATAGATAATTGAACTGCATAACTAACTTTGCATGTGTTCTAAAATAATGTATTGTAAATACGCAATGTTACAACTGTATAGTTACAAGAAAATCTTTTGCAACTAGTTTGTAACAAGTGGAGAAAATCTTTACTATGTACCTGCAGCTCATTCTATTGCTTGCAGTAACGCGCAAGGAAGGTATGGTGAATGTAACAAAGGCGACATTTTCTTGATAAATGGTTGCAGCAGAGACGCACGATGAAGGGACAATCACTCGCGGAAGTTAAGGCATTAGTTTCCCTTATCGCTTTGTGAATATTTGCACCACGTGTCAAAATTGACATTTCCAAAGACCCAGTCATTGTTTACGACAGTGGTTTTCGATCAGTGCACTGCGAATTGTTTCTGGAATAAAATTAATTTTTATAGTCAGTAACTGTTTGCATGTTATTTTGCATTCTGACTTCACGAATTATTTCTTAGTGTTGTTCTGCATGGAGTTATACACAATTGAGATCATAAAGTGAAGTTAAAAAAGTCTTCTGTAGCGATTAAGAAGCGTGATTCTTTCCACTCTAACTTATATATTTTTGTGTGAACTGCGTGAATGCCAATAGCGGTACACGAAAATACCCGCCATAAATTTCATTTTGGGTGTTGGTAATCCTGCGTGACCTCAGAGAAATATCGCGTTTGATGTTGGCCAGTCTGCATAATAACAGTAGGCTTATACGGCCTTAAAATTAAACGATCGCTATGCTTGGCTGATATTAAATAGATTGCAGTAAATATATTAATATATATAGAAAGTTGATAGAAGTTTATAAATTATGCAAATATTTTATTTTTAATTTTGGCTAGCGATAGTAAAAATGTTAAGCTAAACGTTACCACATTCTAGTTTTTATGACATATTCCGTAAGGGAGTAGCGGAAAATATTTGTGGAGCCATGAACTGAAAAGGATTGAAAACTACTGTTTTGCGATACAAAATTTTCAGATGAACAGGAAATTTTTCACACGTTAGTATCAAATTGTTTGGTTAATCGAAAAAAAATCTGTATCTGTCTGTCGTTACATAATACCATTGGATATAAGAAATACTACAGAAATTTTCAAACCATTACGAAAATTCTTCGCAAGTTTTTACCTTCGTTTCCCGGCCTGACATGAAGTAGCGCTGTGATCACCTCTTTGATGGAATAACCCCCCCCCCCCNTCTCTACTCTATGTTTTGACGCCTTCGTGCGGGAACAAAAGTAGCTATAAATGAGAACTTTTGAAAATAACTTTGAAATAAATCCCTGCCCTTGTACACATATTATTTTTAACGGACGTACTGATAGGCCGCGTTCCCAGTAAAGTTGGCAACGAGACACTAAAAATAGTTCCGTATCTCAATGTATCAAAAGTGTGCAGTTTATATTAGTGGACGCTCGGTTAATTAAATTTAATTTCTATTTACTTTATGCACATGAATGTGAGAGTTAGGATATTAGTAACACATTTATGGTCATAACAATTTCACAGTTACACTTGATCGCCGCGCGAATAAGAGTGAGAGGGACCATGACATTGTACGTATAGCTGAATGATGCAAATTTGTTAGGATGTACACTGAAGAGCCAAAAAAACTGGTATAGGCGTGCGTATGCAAATAACAGAGGTATAGAACCAATCAGAGTAACGCGATTTGGATGTTCGCGTACGACCATTTCACGAGTGTACCGTGAATATCGGGAATCCGGTATAACATCGCATCTTCGACATCGCTGCGGCTGGAAAAAGATAGTGAAAGAACGGGACAAATGACGACTGACGAGAATCATTAAACGTGACAGACGTGCAACCCTTTCTCAAATTGGCGCAGATTGGATTTGTGGACTGCCCTGCAGGATTCATGGTGTGAATTGCCTCCTG
>NQII01004277.1:67192-131305 GCA_002778355.1 Clitarchus hookeri
GCCGTGGCGCTGCACCATACTCCCCTTCACTTCACCCTTATCGCCTCTCAAGACCTCGATGTTAAGAGCCGCCCAAATTTCTCCACTCTCCACAATCTCTCCACCAGCCTTGTGAACTGATTGGCTGCTGCGTGCTGCCAAGTTTCCCTATTGGCTGGGCTGGCGACTGGCAAGGAGATGGCCAGGTGCTGATTGGCGAACGGCGTTCCAACATTTTTCTGGCCAGTGACGTCATTTTGCTGATGCTCGCGAATAGAATTAGTGGCATAAGTAATTGTTTCACCGCTGTATCCTTAGGGCTCGGCTTCGCCCTTTTGGGTAAATTCTTCGTTTTCGAGTCGTAATTTCAATTTCGAAGGTATTATTAAAAATATTTCGTTTCAGAACATTTACAATTTTATAGTTGTTTAATACTTTTGCATATAATTTACGCTGTGTTATTTCCTGCTTGCAAAAAGGCAAAAATTTATTGATAAAATATAAATACGTTCTCGACTTTTTATAATTAGCAAATAACACACAATTAAAATTCAGCACAAATATATTAAACAATTCGTAGAATGTAAATTTTCTATAATCGTACATTGTCAGTAATTACTATCAATCTGAAATTATGACGCGAAAACGAAGAATTTCTGCAAGAAGGGTGAAACCGGACCTTACGGGCGTTGGCCACGAAAAAAGTTATTTCATATTTGTACCGCACCCTGTTAAACTTTTAGACCCTGTCAATTATTACAGTACTATTTCCTAGCAAAAATACTGCACATAGTTTTCGCTTAAGTACACGTCAAAATCACGATTTTTCTTTTTAGAAATGTACAAACAGTGAAAACTAACTTTCATACAGAAATGAGATATATCATATTGAAAGAAGATGCAAAGACCTTCTCAAGACGTCTATAAAATCGTTTAACGAAATATTTTTGCAATTTCCAAAAAGCCGATNAGAAGATGCAAAGACCTTCTCAAGACGTCTATAAAATCGTTTAACGAAATATTTTTGCAATTTCCAAAAAGCCGACCTCCCGTAGTACAGCCGGTTGGTGTGCCACCGGTCTGAGGTGCGTGAGGTTCTGGGCTCGAACCCCAGGCAAGGCATGGGTGTTAGTTTTAGTTAGGTTATAAACTAGTTTGTAAACCGTCCCCTGATAAGTTTGCAAGCATAACAGCAGATGGCGTCAATAAGCCCTTCACAAATTTCCANTCTCCCGTAGTACAGCCGGTTGGTGTGCCACCGGTCTGAGGTGCGTGAGGTTCTGGGCTCGAACCCCAGGCAAGGCATGGGTGTTAGTTTTAGTTAGGTTATAAGCTAGTTTGTAAACCGTCCCCTGATAAGTTTGCAAGCATAACAGCAGATGGCGTCAATAAGTCCTTCACAAATTTCCAAAAATGCTGAAAATAAGGAAATTCTTTCATGTTTTTTATTTGTGGCTGCCCCTGACTTTTTGTGAAATGATTTCTGCTAAACATACCTTGAAATGAATTAAGACAATACCTTTCAGTTGCCCTGGTTAAATGTTCTGCAAATAGTTCGGTTTATTGAATCTGTAAAATTTTGACTTTGCCTTGTCGTTTTCCAATACCATGCGATGTAAAAAAAAAATTTTATCCGAGGAAAAAGTAACCGTATATACTGTCTACAAGTTGGACGTTATGTGGCACTAATTTCTCGTGGCCAAAGTCCGTAAGTACTTTGTTGTAGTGGCACCGCACAGATGTCACTCCGCGTCGAGTGCCCGGAATCCCTTTCCTGGCCGTANTTACAAGTTGGACGTTATGTGGCACTAATTTCTCGTGGCCAAAGCCCGTAAGTACTTTGTTGTAGTGGCACCGCACAGATGTCACTCCGCGTCGAGTGCCCGGAATCCCTTTCCTGGCCGTATGCAGACGTGCAGGTCCTGCAGCGACCTTGCCGAGAACTGGCTCACCTTGGTGGTCCTGACCTGCGCAAAGACGCCCCCTCCCCCTCCCTTTGGCGAGCTTCTGTCACCCGCGGAAGTATTCCGCATGCTGCGGGGACAGGAAACGAAACACGCCGCGGTCCTTTATTTACGACGACGTAAAAAAAACTGCCCTAGGGCAATGGCGCCGGACCGGAGCAGAACAACAAGGGCCGTTGACACTTCCACGATAATCAGCGCTGCTCTCCCTCCCACCACTGAACGCTTTTTTGTCTCTCGTCCGACGTGAGGAGAGTTCAGAAAGAAAGACAGGGGAAATGGGAAAGCGAGGCACAGTCGGGCCCTCCCAGTGTGTTCCTAAAGGCCATGTCACACGATACCAGATTCCGCAAAAAGCTTGTGCAAGGTCTGCCATAGCGGCCGTTATATCGACTAGTATGGCACCCGTCATAGCATTTCCCGCCTTGTACGCCCAGATTTCATACCGGGTTTGGTAATGGGACTCGTCCTATTTTTCGTGGCAGGTTCCATACCGGCTTTCGTACCTGGCCAATCACATCGCAGTTTCAGAGCGTAAGGCGCTCCCTGTGGCTACTACGTGAAACGAGTTGATGAAGAAACAGAAACGGATGCCTCCATCTTGGTTATACATCCGTGAGGTTGAAACTGTTTGAAATATACCTATTCAGACAAAGACAAATAATATTAGCGATGGCAACTTTTAATTACTGTTTAAAACCGTCCTAAATACTTAAAACGTTATTTACACTAATATAAAATTAATTCGAGCGTTTCACGATATACTCAGTATTTAGAGGCCATTAAGCGTGAGAGAACTGGTAGTGCAGCGGTACAGCCACATCGCTTGTGACCAGAAGAGGATTTTTGAACGCGAGTTAGAAACTCCGTCGGATACCTATTTTTTTACCATTAAATAGTACATGCGTATAATAACTTGTTACATGAAGAAAAAAACTACATTTTGCAAAGGGTTAGTAATTTTCGTCAAAATTAAAAATAACACACTCGCACTCTCGTGACTTCATATCATTTTCAAGAAATAGAATGAAACTACACCTGTAAGCAATGAATTGATGTAAGGGCGTACAGTAATATTGCAATTTTTAGATTTTCTAGCTAGGGTAGCTAGTTCTTTTATAGACCTACGCAAGTTACTGACTAATAGCATTTCTACGAATGTGGTTTATAATATATTTATTAGTAAATAATGGATGGACATATGCGATCAATCTACCGTGTGGGGATCCTACTTCAGTACAAGACAGTCCGCTTTGCAAATTTTCGCCTTCCCTCGCATTCGCGTCTTGAACATTCTGCGTCTGTCTCTCGGAAAACCTTCACTGGTGTTTCTCAGCACGTTTGCTGTCATTTAGAGGTGTTCCATCGTGCTCGCGGCCAACTCCCAGCAACCTTGCTAAGGAGTCCCATTTATAGTCGGTCTCACGAACGAGTGCACTTTACTGATAGTTCTGAAGGCAGTCCTGTTTACACCTGTTTACGTGGCAACAGTGCTCTCTCTCCCCTGCCACTGATTATGTTTACTACGTAAACACACTAAACTGACTGTCAACATGCCCAGCGTGTCAACAGAAAATATTTTGCTATGGAAATAACTTTACACAGGACTACTTTCAGAACTGTTAAAAAAAAAAAGTTTACTCGTTCGTGAGACGGGCTGTACCTCTGGTCGTGGGGTAAATATGAGGTAGAGTGCGCCAGTGATCAGTCTCCGTGTCCCAACATTGAAGTGCTTTTCTTCCTAAACAACTGTGAAGAACACGTGGCCGTCACTAAGCTTGCATCACTGTTTACTGAAATATGTGCTTTGATATGACACTACACTACTTTTGACAAAGATATAACATAAACACTACTTGGTCAACATACACAAACGGAGGTTTGCTGTAAAACTATTTATAAACAAACGGAACGTTCTTGTTTCATTACGTAATTTTTACCATTGTTTTGGCAATTCTCGAGAGAACGTTGGAGACATGCGCAGGAGACGTAACATCAGTCTGTCTCATCTTTAGTCTACGGGCCACTTCCGGCGACGATCTTAACTAGACTATCTTCAACCACTGCTCGCACGCCGTTCCTTCCAGAGCTTCCAAGCGGTTGTTTTATGAAACACAGTCCTCACATGCACATTGGACAACTTTTTTGACCAGTAGGTCTCCTATAACGACAAATAACTCCTCCAGAGCATTATGGAATCTGGAAAGGGATTACATTCAGTCAGTTAGATTAAGTTAGGTTAGGTTAGGGTACGTTGGATTAGGTTAGATTTACGTTAGGATAGGTAGGTTAGGTTGTGTTAAACGTAAGGCGGCTAAAAAAAACGCGCAGAATAGGTGCACCTTCAGAGTCTTATGGGATTGGAGGCGGCGCAACAGACCACCATCTTACCACAAATATATGTAACGAGTACTAATGAACCTGTGTATGTCGTAACTTCTGGGTATATACCATGATACTTACTCGGCTTTAAAGTTGCATAGCCACCAAAAGAAATAACCGATACATGTCACGTTAATTTCGTGGGCTTACGTCTTGATTTTTTAAACCAGCTCATCCGGTCTCCTAGGATCCAGCTATATATAACACGCCGCGTCAACAAACCCGGTACACGAAAGCCAATAAATTCTTTTTAAGTCAGCTGTTGAGAGCAATTTTGAATGTGTGACGTTGAAGTGTGTTTCGGCATGGTGGGATTTGGTGCTAAACCACGTAGTATTTCACAGTCTTTCGGCGCTGTGACCAGTTTTGAAATTCAGCCATACGGTGCAGGACGTTTGGTTGTTGTGGTATTTCGACGTAGAGGAGTGTCACATTGTATGGACACAAATTGTCTTATGCTGAAATATATATTTGCAGCACTACCCATATCACGAGAGTCCTAATACTTATCCTTCCGATTATAGGGAAACATTAACAAATAGCCTATATTGATTCAGACTAAGAACTGAATTAACTGTAGTTTACTTACGCAATTATGAAACGTTGACGTCCGAAACTTTATCTGCAACTGCCTCAGAAGTGGTTGCATTTAGAAAGTAACGTTGTTAGTAGTTTTGCTAGTATTATATTGCATCGTAGAGGAAAATTATGGGAAAGAGAACTGAGTAAACTGCAAAAAATTGGTGGTGGCTAAACGAAGAGCCTTGCACTACAGCAGTAAGATAACTAATGGTTTCATTCAACAAAATATCGGTGGCTTAAAATTACTTGCTATTTTATCCTGCCGTACTTAAAGAAGAATCAGCCGAATGCAACGGGAATATATACAATATATGTTATTGTAAACTAGTGTAAATAATATCCCTCCAATAAATATTTGTTGTAGGAATGAAACGCCTAGAAGCGTTTCTAATGGAAAAAAAAATCGCTATTCATCACATCTTTTCATTAATACCGAGAATTAAGACTGACCCTAGTGACGTAAATGTATCATTAAATACTGGTGTCGGTGACGGCAAAGACACTAATGACGATTTCACTAGTACTTGATAACAACAGCTTTATGAGTGAAGAAACGCGACACCATAAAGGGTTTTTAGACTTGCATTGATAAAGTACAGTGTCTTAAGAATATTGCTCTTAAGACCTCGTTATCAAGAGCTGCCCAAATCTATCAACACAACTCTTAACTTAAGAATGTTCAAAGTAGAAAATGATTTCATAATTTTTTAGCATGTTGCTTAATTTTGTTGTGGCATGAAATAAACACATGGAAAAAAGTTTGAAGAAGGTACAAAATTATTTTGATAAAACTCATAAGAAACTGTGAAAATTAAAAATTAAATCTTTTTTCGTACAAATCTGAAAATTGAACAAAGCTCATCATAATTGTCAATGTTATGAAAATTACCACAATAATATTTTCTTGGTAATTCTGTATGCTGTTCATCCGTATTTTAATTTCGGCTATTCAGATAAAATTAAAGTCAAAATAGTTAAAACTTAAATCCTTTTAAAAGTAAACAAAGCGTCGGATTTCAAAGAAATTGCCAACATGACATTCCTATGACGTCAAGAAACACTTAAGCTGGAACTAAACTTTGTATCAAAATAAGTTTTTGATTATTATACGAATTTATATTTTAAGTTAAAATACTTATATTTAAGTATGCTAAAAGTCATGATAAATGTATGTTTTAAATGAGTTGGCATTTGTATAGAGTCATCATTGATTTCATGCTACGAAGCCATAAAATATCCTTACAATGTACAATAAAATTGGCTCTTGAAAGATCATAAGAATTGACATGTTGTATTGTCCAGACGTGTGGAAGACTGGCGGTCGTCTGCACAACATGCGATGTAGGTCACCCAGCATGTCTCAGCGGGCGATGGTACTCTCTTGTCTCTCTTTATCTAGTTACTCGGAAATCAAATAAGGCGCAGGCCGGTAATGTTTTAGGCCCGTAACCTCCGTTACCGGCTCTCTGTCTCCTCTCTTCGTCCCCTTGCCTGTGCTACAGAGTAGATAAAGTAACCCAGAGACGAGATGGCGTGGTGTTTCCTTTGATGCCAGGCCTCGAGTCTGACTGGCTATTGCATGCTGCGAAAGGTTCCCTATTGGCTAAGCTGCCGGCTAGAGAGTAAGGCCGCGATCACACGGGTGGTCTAGTGTTTACTGTGAATTCGTTCGGTAGCCATGTTTGAACATGTTTGCAAACGGAGTGGAGTGAAGAATTTTGGGTGGCTATTAACATGGAGGTCTTGAGAGCCGATGAGGGTGACGCGAGATAGAGCAGTGCGGGAATGCAAAGGCGGGTAAAACGGGAGATCTTCGAGAAAACCAACGGCATCGTCCGGCACGATTTATACATGCGAAAATTCGGGGACAACCCCGCCGAGAATAGAACCCGGGTCGCCTTGTTTGGAGGCTAGTGGTCTAACCACTACACCACCGCGGCCCCTTTTGCAAACGGAATTAGTTTCAGTGGCTACACCTGAATAACATAATGAAAACAAAAATAAATTCTGACCTTGAAAACATGCTCCCATATTTATTTATAATCGCTTCAACCACTCATTGAGATTGAGTATTTTATTAATTTTAACACAACTTACCTTATTTTTATCGCAAGAGTATAGCGAACCTTGTATTTGACCTGGCTTATTATTTATTTCAACGGATGCAGAGATTCCCGCAAATTTCAGCCATTTTTATTCTACTGTCTATCTACTTCATAGCAGCCAATGAGGGCGTAACACACAAGAAAAGTCGTTCTGATGCAGGTGCTTACGCAACTTGTTTACTTTGAACAAGAAGTGTCTGCGATCGGAACAAGTTCGTGGTCAGTGTAACCGTGTGCAATGCTAAACGTATTTGAAGCGAAGTATACGTTAGTTCATTCACAGTTACTTCCAAATTTTCTGAAGTCCTGCTAAAGTTCTACTTTTATGACATTCCTACGCCTTATGCAAACAAATCTTAACCGAGTCTAGAAAATTACACCGAAGGGACAACGCACCATATTCGTGCGCATTTACTTTAATAATCTTTTTATTTTTATTTCTGAGCATTACCAACACTCCTATTTGCGCTTTGTTTCACTCATATTAATTATAAACGAAATATTGTAATTTATAGATAAAACATATGTAAGTGTTTAATTTAACCTAAAAGAAGGTACTGTTATGATAACGCAGATACAAACGTTTGAGATACATGGCATATTTAGGAATCAACCCAACACGTGATTTTTCAAAGGTTTGATTCGAAAAGTGTGAAGAAACAGCGGACAGACTATAGTTGTGTTCCGCGTGACCGCGACCAGAGTTACCACGCGCTGGTTGGTGAACGGAGTTCCGACATATCGCTGGCTGGTGACGCCATTTTACTTGCACGTTCGGCTGCAGCTCGCGGAACAAGCGTCTGTTTCGCTCGTGTTTTCTTGCCTACTCTGTACCAGTGCGTTGGAAACGCGCGCTCAGTCGCCGAGGGCCGACTTATAAGGTTTTACCGTCCTGGCATTTCCAACGGCGCGGAACGACCGACGCGCAGCTTTCCAAGATAACTGGAGCAGGAAATCATCGGCGAGACTTTGCAGCTGAACTTTGCCCCTAGCCTTAGCCTGCGAGGTCTGTCTTGAAGATAACCGCACGTCTGCTTACGTGATGCAGAAATGTATTTTTTTTTTTTTCGTCTTATCTTCATTGGTTTCTTTGATTCTCGGCGTTACTGCCCGTTCATTCGGCAATTATTATTTTTTTAATCACATTATTTCCGAGGAGATTGTATTTCTTATAATTATTCCTCCCTTCCCCGTGCATAACCATTTCACCCGCCGACTACAAGACGACGATCATTGATGGAAGCGGGTGGTTGCTTTTAATTCCGTAGCATATAGGCTCGTATCGAAACTCATCTCGGATTTTAGTATATGTGAATATTTTTACTTTAATCCAAATAGACTCATTGAACATAATTGTGACAATGCACGAGAAGGATATTTTTGGCCTGTACCACACACAGTAAGTCTTCCCTGTGGGTAACTGACTCATAAACCGTGGCATTGTTTTAGGTTATGTGCTATAAAAACATACGTTCAAAGCTTTCTGAATAGCAAATAAAAGCATTTCTTTGACGCTGTTTTGTTTAACCTAGCAAAATCTTATTTCAATTCAAAGGAAAGGTTAGAGAAACTTAGGTTTGCTATTATTAAACATTTTATTTGCACATTTTTGTTTTATGGCAGTATACATTTTCTTAATAGCAAGTAAAAAAATTCCCTTGAGCTTGTCTTGTTTACCGTATAGAAATGCTGCAGTGCACCGAAGGAAAATGTTAGGTGATATTAAAACTTTTCTTTCGTTCGTTATAGTTTGTAGAACATAACGGAACTTTCTAAATGCTACGTTTCCAAATAACAAATTCTTCAAATCGTCGACATGATGGTTTAACCTTCAAAATACAGTACAGCTCATTGATTGTGTTAATTAAATAAGTAGGGCCACCTCTTATTCGCGAAGATATTTACAGGCAGGCTAGATTTCAAAATTATACTTAAACACCTGCAGTTATTGGCCGCATTTTCTTACATGACTTGACCAATCGGAATTAAGTTACTCCTATACTGAACGTCCGTTATTCGCGGGCAGACAGTTAGGATACAGAGTAGCTAAGAACACAGATACGAAATGGCGTGAGGGTTCCTTTCATATGGGCGTACTAGTTCTCTGATTGGCTACACGAGGCTGTGGAACGGCTCTTGAGCCTGATTGGCTACTGCATGCTGCGAAAGGTTCCCCATTAGCTGGTCTACCGGCTGGCGAGTAAGTTACCAGGCGCTGATTGGCGAACGGTCTTCCAACATGTTGCTGGCTATAGTGACGCCATTTTTCTAGCGCGTGAGGCCAGAGTTCGCGAAATAAGCGGCTGTTTCACCTCTTATATATAGAGACCTAAAGAATTCGCGGATTCATTTTAGAACAAGCTAGAATTCAAAACACGTGTGTTTATATAACTTTAGCCATTGGTCCACACGTTGTTTGACACCTCCTGGAGAACGCTGGCCCAATCGTCGCCTTCCACTGTGACAACAGACAACCTATGTGCAGTTAATATCGGCATTCTGCACATAAGACTGTAGAGTCTAGCCTGCAGGTCATAGAATTAGCGAATTTTTCAGGTCTCTAACTATCTACTCGGTGCTTTTACTTTAATTATACTTTTTGGTTAAAGCACTGATGACTAGAGATCTGAAAAATTCGCTAATTCATTTTTAGACAAGCTATAATTCAAAACACGTGTGTTGATACAACTTTAGCCATTGGTGCACACCGTGTTTGACACCTCCTGGTGAACGCTGGCCCAATCGCCGCCTTCTACTGTGACAGCAGACAACCAATGTGCATTTAATATCGGCATATTTGTACATAAGACTGTAGAGTCTAGCCTGCAGGTCATTGACCTAGCGAATTTTTCCGGTCTCTACTGATGGCTACAGACCTGCAAAATTCGCGTTATTATTTGGGAACACGTTAAACTTTAAACACGCATACGTTTGCCATACGTTTGTCATTGTACCATACTTTATCTGTAGTGACACACGAATTTCGCGAAAAGATTTCACGACTAGTTGTATGTCATAACAGTGAAGCTTAAATCCACTTTCTTGATTGGATGATTTAGGTGATAACGCGTCTAAGGTGTATACCCGCGAATCACAGACGTACAGTATTGGAGTTGCCTAATTCTGATTGGCCAGTCAAGTAAGAAAATATCGCCGTCGTAGTGCTTCCTTACTGGCAGACGTAACCTTGAGGCGTTTTTGGAGTGAACTAAATAATTCAAAGACAGTGGTTGTTAAAGTATCCAAAAGGTTTATCAATAAGATGACGTGCATAACTTTAACTTTTATACTAATGTTCGGCACGGATGCAGCCTTACAGCTTAGTTGGCGATAAGTGGGAATGTTACTAAAAAACAATTGTGATTAATATATAATTACAATTGTAGAGTTAGTAATTTGATGAGAAAACCTAGGAATAATATAGGCCTTAACATTCTATTGTTTCTCCATAATTAGCATAACGTCCTAAGCACTTCGGCCTATTGGTGGCTTAGGTGTTCATACAAGTGTCTGCGTCATATGTGGTACTCATGGCTAAAGTGTATTTTGTATATCTAGTCCGCGGTTCTGAGCACGTCTCGCGCCGTTTCACCACATGTAAACGTGACATCAATGTGTCTGTCGAATGGCGTTGTTAATGTTTTTAAACACAAGTATTTTAGTATTTTTCCCTATTATTTTTTTTTTTTACCCGTATAAAATTTAAGCAAAGCGATGTCGCTTGTTATTAACGTGAACAATGCTCTTTTAAAGAGACGTGCGACCCGTTCGATCACACATTAATTTCTGAGTTCACGTATTGCAATCACGTAATATTTTGGTATTCGTTGTACTTATGCTCAGGATTTGGTGCTCAGGACTTACCTTGCAATCAATGCACAACGTGGTGCGTCTTCGACGACATCGGCATTTACTATTCATGTCAAAGAAATGTATACAAGTACACAAATTAGATTAGTCACAAAGAAGACTGGAAACTGATTCCTTGGCGTATACACAGTACCGGACATAACTATAATTTATGTGTAACGTTTCCACAATCGTGGACACGGGCAACTGAACGGGTTAAATGTAGAATTATTTTTTTATTATTTGCTGATATTACTCGAAATACGCCTTTTCAATTTTACACTGTATTATATGCCGCAAAGGAGAGGCATTTTTTTTTTCGGAGGCTAATTTTAAAATTGCTTAATTAGGTAAACCAGCCGTAACAGCTTGCAGCCGTAAATGTCTCGCGATAATTTACGCATTCACAGAAAACGGATGCGCACAATTCGTGGAACTTCAGCAGGCTGAAGTGTCGATGGGTCGTGTCAGCTAGCAAGGGACCCGACCGTAAGGAAACAGAAGGAAAAAAAGCACAGCCCGCAAACATTCATCAACCTTGTTACGACTACCTAATCTCCGAGAACAGTTCACATCGGAGAGGTTCTCTATGTTATTTTATAGACCGTGACGGGAGCCAGGGAACGCTCTGGCTCCCTAACAATGTTCTTTTTTTTTTCTCGAAATAAAAAGTAAAAAATTAAAAAATGATTAGGGGTTCCAACCTTTCCGTCTGCCCCTCCCACTGTTCTTGGGGAACATAATGGCGCTCTTTGAAGGCACGGCCGGCAGGTGGCTCCACCTATCATCTCCCTTCCTCTTGCTTTACACTCCGCCGACCCCTACGGCGAAAGACGCGTGACGTCACATCCGCTGCAGCGGCCACTAATTGGACTCTGGGAAGTGTTTTTTGTGTGTCCGATAGATGGTCGGCTAGATGAGGGGTGACTCGAGGGGAATACCCCTCAGGCCATATCCTCGTTAACCCCCCCCCCCTCCATCACTACCTTCTACACTCTCCAACTTCACACAACTCTCACACTGATATCTGACAAGGTGCCTATTTACGGGATACACATAAGCGCGCTGTGCCTCTCCGGAAAAATGTATCCGTTTGTATGTGCGTGTGTGGGTGGTGGGGGTTCATTATTAGCGCCATCTTGTGGAGCCGTAAATTACCGTAGCCTGTCAGGAGGGGGTGGCAGCTACGCCGCTGGCGCGGGGTGAATTCCTGTCTAGACTCCTGAAAGCCCGTAACTCACACGAATATGTCTTGGAGGCTGGCAAGGAGTGAAAGGGCATCCCGGAGGGGCTGGGGGGAGTAAAATGTAATTCTGTACCCCTATAAGGATGCATCGACCACGACGTCTTGTGCTTGATGGGCGTGTCCGTCTGGTAATTTTTTCCGGCTCGTCCTAATGACTTCTGAAACGTACGTCTATTTATCTTGTGCTCTCCAAAACTGTTGTGCATAATTAAGACATGTTTGACTCTGCGATTTATATTTGACAAATGAATTAATTAAAAAAAAAATATACCGTGAATTGGTTACACTTGTGTTGTTGATATGACAAAACTCAGAGCCAGTGCGAAACACGCTGCAGTGGGGAGCTAATCAAATAATCTTATATGTTTACTCTACTACACAATGTGGCAATCTTTGTTGCGTATTTTTGTTAGTATATACTAATTCTTCCAACAAAGCGGAGCACATAGGTAAAACCGCACCGGGGTTAGTGAATTCATTTACCATATTGACTATACATTCACTGGTAATCATTTCAGGACCATTCGTGCTCCTATTGCCACAACGACCGCTATCTTCTATGTTATTGTTCATCTGGTTGTTTATCTTGTTATAGAGCGTTCTGAAATAGGGTGTCCCTATTCTTAAACCTCCCGGATTCTTTTTACAGATTACTAGGGCCACCTGTTTTTCGCGAAAAGATTTACGTGAAGGCTAGACTTCAATATCCTATGTGCACACTTGCAGTCTTCATTTGACTGTTGGCCGCTTGTCTTTGTGTGAAGACAGCCTGTTACATGAGTTAACAAATCAGAATAGAGTTTCTCCGATACTGACAGTCCGTGATTCGCGGGCAGACAGATAAGACGCGTAACAATTCAAATTGTCCAGTGACGAAAGTGGTTCTGAACTGAAGTGCGTAGGAACACAACCTGTCCTGAAACATTTTCGCGAAAAACAGGCGCCCCTACAGATTAGTATTATTTTCACTATAGATGTTATGAATTGTTGCGATATTATACGGAGTAAGTACAAGGTTACTCTGTTGAAGCCGGACCAGGCCTCGCCACCACCACCACCACCACAACCTCCCAGAACCAAACCTCACTGTGGTATACTGGGAGCACTACTTTAATTCAGATTGGACCCTGCCATTTTTAATAGGCCGACGGCTTCCCCGGGGAAACATTGCCAAAGCGGAGCCAATCCGCTATCATAATTCAAACAAAACTTCATTCTTCCTCCAGGTAAGTTAGTTTTATTTAATCATTCCAAGCCATTTCGGAAAGTTTTTATCAAAGTTGGGGATTTCATTTCAACCACCGATAATGCGGTGCCATAGCTATTGCCACCTCCATCATCCAAATCACATTTCTGTTTCCGTCCCCTTTAGTCATAGTTAGAGACCCTACCACTTCGCGTCATCGAATGACATGAAACTGGACTCCACAGTCCTCTACACACTCGGGCAGAGATTATTTGTTCATTGGGAGCCCCCACAGACAGAACTCATTCTCCTGTTCCATCCGGCCACACGGAATGAAGCTAACAAAATTATACAAGTTTACTATTGGTTTTGAGTTTTGCAGGGTGTGTCGAATGAGCGGAGGCCCATTGACTAGGAGCGGTGATATTTCACGAAAAGATTTCGAGACAAGATACAGTCCAAAGCACTGTAGGGTCGTCCAGCTTCTTTGATTTGCTAAAAAATGTTCTGGCCCGTGTTAACTGTTTGCGTACGAATCACGAAGGTTCAGTGTCGGAGTTACTTAGTCCTGAGTGGCTTGGTCAAAGACGGACATGGCACCAGCAGCCAATTGAGGTATAACAACAGCTGAGGTGTGTATATAGTATTGAAGTGTACTGTGTGCTTCGATTTTTACGCGAAAGGTCACTGGCCCTACCAATGACACATGTGAAACTAACATGTAGTTTTACACCGTCTGTCTTGATATTGAATTATGACGCGAAATGGTAGTCTTGTGATTTTGTCTAGTCAGTAGTAGGGGATTATGATGTCACCTTAGGTAAGTCGTCAGTCGGGCAACAGAGGAGATCGGAAATGGGTAACTTGTGCCATGACACCCTGCAATTCCGACCCAAGCCAATCACCGGTCGTCATTGGGGAACTCAGTTGATCAATGCGCGACTCTTTGAGACCCCGGACATCCCAGGCCAAAACGTGCACATCAGTGCCATATACGCCAAGCCACTTGACTCAGGCCAGGCACAAAGTAAATAAATACACGGAGACGAAATGCTGTGGCGGTTTCTTCGACGTGAGCGTACTTATTCTCCGATTGGTTGTGCTAGGGTCTGGGAACCGGCCTTATGTCCGTTTGGCTACCTGGTGTTGCGGAATTTGCCCTACTAGCTGGCGAGTGAGTTACCAGGCGCTGATTGGCGAACGGCGTTCTTACATGTTTGCTGGCTAGTGGCGCCATTTCGGTGGAGTTCGCAGAATGAGCAACTATTTCACATCTGTATTCTTATTTGTAGTCTATCCGCGGTTTCTTCATAATTTTTAAATCTAACCTTTGAAAAATCACCCTATCTATTAGTGTTTGGTTATTTCCTAAATATGCCACGGATCACAAGCGTTTTATACTTTTGTTAACGTAAAAATATGTTATTTTTGGTTTATTCAAACCTTTACTTATATTATCTATAAATTATAATTATAATATTTAATTTGTAACTGTTCTAATATGAATACAAATATTGAGATAACAGGTGTGTTGGTAATGCTTGGTAGTAAATAGTTCTTATGCAAAATATTATTACACTGAGTGCGCAAAAATGCAGTGTGTAGCCCCTTTGGTGTAATTTTCTACACTTGGATAAGCTTTGTCTGCATAAGGCGGAGGAACATCCTGGAAGTAGAACTTCAGCAGGGCTTCAGAAAATATGAATACAGACGGATGCTGCAGGCAGGACCTGGCGAGCCAGCCGCATCGCGACGACGGAGTTGATAGCGCCGCACAACGCTCCTGCTGTTGGCTGCGAGACTGCGCGCGGACCAATGAGGAAACAAACAAGCACGCAGGGGCTAGGCGCCGCCGCGCGCGCATTAATCACGTCGTGGAGTGTCGCCGGGGGAATTAGTGGGCTCGAGGTCCCGCCGGAGGAGTTGGTGCAGGGGGAGGGCGATCCGCCGACGTTTCTAACCTCCTTCCTCCCTGCGGCAAGAACCACGCAGCGATGCGCCACCCCTCCCCCCTCTCCGCACGAACTGTTGCGCTTCTTTAAGGCGCGTCCATGCCATGGGTCAAATGTGAGGTACACTCCGTTCACAGTTAACTTCCAACTTTTCTAAAGCTCTGATAAAGATTTGCTTCCAGGATGTTCCTCCGCCTTACGCAAACAACGCTTAACCAATAAATCGCACGAAAGGGACAACGCGCCGTATTCGCGCGCACACAGTGTTATATTTTGCATAGTAATTATTTATTACTAGACATCACCAACACACCTGCTTTCTCACTGTTCTTATTCGTATGAAATATGAATTAAATGTTATAATTTATAGATTATATATTTATATAGAAGTTTAATTCTATCGAAAATAAGATACTTTTGCTTAAACAGAAGTATAAAATGCTTGTGATACACGACGTATTTAGGAAAGAACCAAACACGTCATACATACGGTAATTTTTCAGATGTTTAATTTAAAAAAGTGTGAAGAAACCGTGCATAGACTATATACACATTTTCGTCTCCTGTGCATGTCTCCATCATTACAAAACAAAGAGTAAAAGTGACGTGGCTCTAGAGAGCCAGAGGATGGAAAGTCACACTGTAGATAACACAATAACCATCTTAAATGAACTACTGTACCCCAGCATTGCCCAGAGAGGGTACCTGGCTGTTGGCTGGCCACAGAAAAGAAATGTCCCAGATTTTGACTCGCGTATCATCAGTAAAACTGTCCAAGTCATATAGTCAACAGCTATGAACGTGTTTGTTTACATTTTTGGATTTTTCAACAAACCCATGCTTTTATATGTGTAAAATATTTTGACTAACTTGACCATACTCTAGTTACATTAAAACTAGGTTGGGAGAAGTGTGAGAACACCTCAAAAGCACTTACTTACATAAAAAAATGTTCTAAACTCAAATGCTAGGTGCGTTGTTTTTCATAGAGCTATTGGCAGGAAAATAGTCGAACACGTAGAGTGGCTACTGCGCAGGTCGTATAAGTGATGCACCCCATTTACCCCTCTACGATCCACACGGTAAGAGCATAGCTAGGGACATCCGTATTTCATAACAGTTAAGCTCAGATCCACTTTCTTAATTGGATAATGTAAGTGTTACGCGTCTTAGGTGTATGCCCGCGAATCGCTGACGTACAGTATCGGATTTGCCTAATTCTGGTTGGCCAGTCAAGTAAGAAAATGAGCATTTTGTCCGATCAGCTACTGCGTGCTGCGAAAGGTTCCCTATTGCCTGGCCTCCCAGCTGAGCTGGCCAGTTGGTCTAGGCGACCAATGCACTGATTGGCGTACGGCGTTACATGTTGCTGGCCAGTGGCGCCATTTTTCTGCCACGTGCGACTGGAGTTCGCGGTACATGTGGCTTTTTTTCGCCTCTGTATTTTTAAGTACTCTGTAGTAAGAGTGATATGGGGTAGAGAGCTCATGCCAGCTGCGCCGTAACCATCTCCGTGTCCCAACACTAAACTGTCTTTCTTCCTACACAGCTGTCAAACCACGTGGAGAGAGAATTCGACTACTCTTAAAAGAGTACACGGCCCCGACGTTTTTTTTTTTTTTTCGCGTTCGAGGCACAGCAATACGGGCGACAATAACACGCGCGACCAGCGCCCCGTCGCCCCTACGCGCAAGGCGCTGAACCTGCGTGCAGTGCTTCCGCTGTTACGCTTTCCTGTGCAAATGTGATCTTGAACAGTGGGATTTGATTACACGCGATAAAAGTTCGTAGATTAATATACGACTTTACATTTTTATTTTCTTCTGCCTATTAAGAAAACTGCGGAGGAGTGTTATAAAAATGATATTTTCGACCATTTCCACTATTTTTTTCCCTTAGAATATATTTAATACTATAAAAACAAACTGTACGGGCTTATATAATTGTTTTATTATTTTCTGGCAAAAATTCGTATTCCCAGGATATTTATTTGCTGAGATACGTGTAAACGCGCAAACTACGAATGTACGGAATCGTTGTAAGACATTTAGCAAGAAAGGCAATTTTAATATTTCGTACGATAATTGTTTTAAAAGTGATACTTCTTCACCGCAATGACATTAATCCGGGTACATATTATTTATTTAATTTTGTCCTTAAACATGTAAAAATATTTCAACTGCAGTGTGAAGAGTCACTAATATGCCAGTGCAATTCCCTACTAAATAAATGGCAACTACTACGATAACAGCGGGAATTTAGTTCTTAATAAACGGAAAGTTTGACGATAACATCGATGATTCGTTACAAAATGAACGGTTACTGTTAAGACAGACAGTGGTAGTTCCTTACTAAATTAACGGTAATTATTAAGATTACAGCGATAATTACGAACAAAAAAAATGACAACTATTACAATAACAGCGGCTATCCCTTACTAAATTAACGGTAACTATTGCGATTTGATGTGGCAATTCCTTACTAAATGAATGGTGATTGTTACGATAGCAGCAGTAATTCCTTATTAAATTAACGGTAACTATTACGACAGTAGCTCTAATTTCTTACTAAACTGAACTGATACGAAACCATCTTTTTTTTCATTGAATTTTCGTACATGTGCATACTTAAGTGTAACAATTCGACTCAAAAAGTTACACTACAGAAAATTATATTGTAATTTTTGGTGAGTTAACGTTTTCAAGTATTTTGTTTATAGATGTTGACGAGCTGATCTTTCATACACGTATTCGATTTGTTTAAATGTGGTATTCAAAAATTGTAGAGTGATAATTTCTAAATTGAAAATTAATTTTGGTGGAGGTTAGTGGATGACGTTAGCGTTTTAATTAAGCCCGGTATATTATTAGTATTATTAACTCCAAAATATTTAATTCACTGCATACAAAATTTCTCTTTGAGATACAATACCAGCTTTCACATTTTTCCGCTGTTCAAGCCGTTTTGCCGAATTTGACGGGATTTACTATTTAACTACTTTCGTTTGACAGAATGTTATGAAATGCATAATTTTATAAATTTACAGTATTACATCGAAAAATGTGAATTTGGTTCGAAAATGTTTTGCGATAAGCTAGTATTTTACCCACGATACAGGCCTATATAATGGATAGAGACTCTATCATTCCGTGTTATAATTTCGTACCAAGCTAGGTTTCATAGAAGTAGGTATACGATAGTTTCGCATGCGTTATAGGTAGGGGAAGTGATATTTCGGGGAAATATTTCGAGTCAAGATACAGTCCAAAGCACTGTAGGGTCGTCCAGCTTCTTTGATTGGCTAGAAAATGTTCTGGCCCGTGTTAACCATTTGCGCACGAATCACGAAGGTCCAGTGTCGGAGTTACATAGTCCTGAGTGGCTTGATCAAATACGGACACGGCACCAGCAGCCAATGGAGGTATAACAACAGCTGAGGTGTGTATATAGTATTGAAGTCTACCGTGTGCTCCGATTTTTACGCGAAAAGTCACTGGCTCTAGTTATAGGACTTCCGTTCATCAGACACGCCATGGAGGGGTCCGAGCCAATAATATATATTCAGCGCTCGGGTGTTTTGATACCGTGTGGGCGAGCCGAACAAGAGAATGAGGGGGCCTCTAACAATGGTATAATCATTAATCAGCTACACCAATGGATTTTTAACTCTCATTTTTTAAGTTGAATTACACCATCCGTCTTTCACTGTTACAAAGCATCTCACAGTACTTGCAAATAGTAATATGAGAATAAGTAGCTTGGTAAGTAGGCTAATCAATTTCATCGATGTCTTGACAAGGTTTTTTAAAATTAAATAAAGGTATTTTGAAGTAATCACGCGTTTTATTGTATTTTTTATTTTGAAAGTATAGTAGCTTTATAAACACAGATAAGGAAAAATTGCGTACTTTCATTTAACAAACATACAAAAACTTCTACAGATGTGTAGATATTTGCAAATGTTCCTCGAGGTCTGAAGGACTAAGGACGCAGTTACGAAGCCGCGATAAGGAAGGGAAAAATATTCACGTGTAGTATAATCAACTCTAAAAACTAGCTGTTCCAAAAAAAAAAAATCAACCCGTTATCATTAAATTACATCGTTTCTAATATGTGGAAAACCGCGTTAGGAAAAGGGAGCGTGTACAGGTTCCTCAATCCATGTTGCTTAAGTGTTCCGAATAAAACTTAATTATATTGATATTTCTCAATATATTTATGTACTCCTGCGATGTTTTCTTGTAGCAGAAGGAGTAGTTACAACATGGTGACAAGTATTCAAGAGAATATCTTCTTATGGTTCGTAAAATGTCGGAGCAAGGCCCATGATTGAATGCTTCCGAATGTTTGTAAATTAAAGTCGCTCGTAATGTCAACCCGGCCTGGTTCTACGGCCGCACAAGTCAGCGGTGGACAAGGTTCTGATTCGTCTGTCAGTTGAAATGTCTCGTTGATTTCTTCCGCTTAACGACTTAGCGATCCCGCGCTTTTTTTGTCGGCGTAAACCCTCCAACTCGTAAATCAAGATTTTATGTGCCATTAACCAGAGCTGTGCGCTCGTATCCCATTCGAAATTGATATTTCACCGGAGAAACGGTGACCCTACACCTGAAAGTCTCTTAAATTCAACAAATATTTTACCTTCGTATAGGTTATGGGTAGAAATCTGAAAAATCTGTGGATTCATTTTGAGGCATACTAGAATTCACAATCTCGTACATTTATGTTACTATTATTACAATTTATCTATTTCTGTCGACATAACCGCATTCTTTTAGGGGTGGATAATGATAATGATTTCCTAATTTATTTATAAATAATCCAAAATGAGTACTGTAGACTTTATATCACAATATTGCTAGGGATGCCCGAATTTCGCGAAAAGATTTCCTCTTGTGATATATTTCAATACCCTACAGGATTACCAGCAGTTTTTTTTTTTTTGCATATTGGCTGCGTGTCTTTGTGAGAAAACTTTCTCCTACTTGACTGGCCAATCAGAATTAGGTATCTTCAATACTGCACGTCTGAGATTCGTGCGCAGATAGCTAAGACGTGTAACACGGAAACCATCCAATCACGACAGTAGATCTGAGCTAAAGTGTCGTGAAATTCAACTGGTCGTGAAATTTTTTTGCGAAAATCGGGCAATAGCTACTATTTGCTATTTCTAATGAATATTTACATCATGGTTTGTCACCTTACACAAATTAACACAATAAAACACTTAAAACCAACCTTTATAAACAACTTTGTAACACCCACTGAATTGACATTAAAATTATATCCTACTAATATTATAAATGCGAAAGTCTGTGTGTGTGTATGTTTATTACCACTCAGCTCCATAACGGCTGAACGGATTTTGATGAAATTTGGTATGTAGGTACTTAAGGTCCTGGAATAGGACTTAGTATACGTTTTATCCCTGAAAATTGTACGGTTACTGTGGAATAACAACAAAACGTAATTCTGCAACGGCTGGGAACGTGACCGAAACATTTTTTTCCTCTGGTGTCAGAGTTTATCAGGCCGCCCAAGGACCTCTGAAATGACTTAACGACTGCTATCAATCGATAACAACCGGGACCGAATATTTAACGTTCCCTCCGAAGTCCGGAAGCGCTGAGATGTTATGCCACCAAACGGTCACCCATCCAAATGTGTGCCGCTGGGAACGGTGCTTAACTTTGGTGATCGATGAAGATCCCTCAGCCAAGTGCAAAACGTAGTACCTAGGTGCACTTATTTCTGAAGCTACAACTTGATGAAACTCACGTTTTGATTTTCATACATCGACGCCGGAAAGCGGAAATGTAGTAACTACGCGATAGTTGCACAGATACACGCCAAAAACAATACCCTACTTCTTGGCTATCTGGTAAAAAATATTTCCTTCATTTTGGGTTGCTCTAATTAGTTAAAAACTTAGGCCAACATAGTATAATAATTTTATAATTCTGTTTTCACATGAATTAATTGTCTTTTCCGAAATTATATATTAGTGTATCACTGTAAAACTCAATTGTACCCGGGCGAAGCTGGGCCGGTTCGCTAGTATTTCATATTTGACAGTACCAGTATTTGCAATGAAGTCTGCAAAGCTCGTCCATTCAGTATCACCTTCTTCCGGTTCATATATCACCAGTATTGGTGGGAGGCGACTGCTCTAGCCACTGAGCCACCGCGGCCCCTACGTGACAATGAGGCTATGTAATATCGTAAGTCACGTTTGCGGAAAATGTTTCCTAAAAAAAAAAAACAATAATTTGGCTTGCAGTTATCTGAGCATTTGAAAACAATTTCTCAAAAACATTTCTCTACACATAACCGCGTATTATTTTATGTCAATACTGACCAACGTCTCTGCAGTCACAGTGGTAACGAATTATGGAAAATAGTTCTACATTTTAGCGTTTTATTAATAAAATAAATGTCAAAAATTGGCAATTGCTGATTTTTTTTTTTTTAACTTAATTGGTATAGATGAAAAATATGTGCGTGTCTCATAGTTTCATATATGCATGAGACTTTAGATCAGAGACTTTAAAAATGTTTGCGTGACGCGGAAGACTGCACAACATTCAGAAACGAGAAACGAAACGGGGCTTTCGAAGCAAACATGAGGCATACAGATTTTCGTCTTCTGCGCATATCCCCAGAATTGGCTTTAGAACTGTCAAAACAGTCGTCCAGTCCACGTGTTTCAATGATGACGTGACTTTTGTTTACATTTCGTTTCAACCTCAATCTCGCACTTTTGCAAAAAAAAAAAAAAAAAANAAATATTTTAAATAACTCGATTGTATGTCATTTTAGTTAAAACTTAGTCAAAAGTAGTCTAATTATATATATATATATATATATATATACATATATATATATTGCCCTCGATAAACTGAGCACTTTTGAAAGCCCTGCTTAAGATCTACGTGTATGACCATTGTGTATTCTCCCGCCATATGTAAAATTAACATTGCCATGGGCCTTATCACTTTATTCATGCGTCGGTCAAGTGAAAACTGTGAAATTATTACAAAAGTAAGCGTTTTACAAATGTTATAATTCTTACACTTCTATGCATTAAAATAAAATTAAAGCAAAATAAATAGTTTCTGTACTCAGAAATGTTTACCCAACGCTTTTAATTCAGAGTGGAACTACTTTCTCTCCGTCGTTACCAACTTTACTGGGAGCTCGCCAATCAGCGCGCCCCTAAAATATATGCAACTAGGAGCAGTGACTTTTTTCAAAGGTTGATTTCAAAAGTGCTCAATTAACCGTAAACAGCTTATAAAAGCACATATTTTAGTAAACAAGGTGCTGACGTTATTCGAATCCGAGTGGTTTTAACGTATGCGTTGGAAGAAAATCAATTACATATTGAAACAAGGAGATTGGTACCTGCGCTGCGGGCATGCGCACTCTACTTCAAATCCACATTGATCCGTTGTTTACCAGTTGTAGCAATTGTTTAACAAGACGACGTTGATTGTGTCGTGTATATAGAAGGGATTTTGACAAGTTGACAATGTAAAATTGCTAGATACATGTTTTTATTTCTTTTTGGCACTAACATTAAAATTCTACAAGTTTCACAGTATATAGCACAAAATACAAAATTCTGCTTTTTTTTTAAAAAAAGCTATGCTGGAATAGGCCTCTTATCAACTTTTTTTTGGTTATTTGATTTTTTGCTGAATTAAACTCTTAAGAAGAAAAGTTAGCCAACTCCTCAATCTCCTTTACATATTTGAGTTATTCGTCTGTACAGGCGTAACAGATGAACTATTAATTATGTTATAAATAAGGTACATAAACATTTTTTCTAGCGTATATTACGTTATTGTGCCGTAATTTCCTGGCCAAGCTGTAGAGAGTGGCAATTTCCTCGACATCCTGTGCGTCGCGGGCCCGGGCGGGCATTATCAAGCTGTGGCAGAACTCGGAATAGCGGTGTTCTGGTGCGTGTACCTTATTACGGTCTCCTAATTACACCGCGGCGTTTATGAAAATTTAAAGACTTGAGTGCTTTATCTGAAAGAACAAGCAACAGCGACGCCGTTTGGTGTTGAAGAGGGGCGGGAGCTTGGAAAAGGAGGAAGAGGGTGTTGGCGGGGGAGGTGGGAGGGGATGAGTGGGGCCAAGAACACGAGCAGTAAGACGTTTTGCGAGGTACGAGGGAATGGTTTGCCGAGTAAAAACCGCCTAACCTCCTTGCGGAATGGAGTACTACTCTCAAATAGTTGAGGGGGCCGCGGTGGCTGAGCGGTTAGCCCGCTCGCCTCGCACCAAGACGAACTGGGCTCAATCCCCGGCCGGGCCACTCCCGGATTTTCGCAAGTGGGAATCGTGCTGGACGATGCCGCTGGTCGGCGGGTTTTCTCTGGGATCTCCCCGCTTTCCCCGCCCTTGCATTCCGGCGCTGTTCCATTCTCACCTCATTTCGCACTCACCGGCTCTCAAGTCCCCGTTGTTTAGAGCCGTCCAAATCTCTCAGCTTAACTCAACTCAAATCAAATACTTGAAGGCAACAACATTTTGTTTTTATTATTTGCTATATAATTTACTGCTATTCCTTTTCAGACCCACGCTGATTTATTTCACGCGGCCGATCTTAAAGAGAGTTCACGCGAGGTAAAAACCACTCTGAAACAGAGCAGTACGCTAAAATCATTTCTTGCCCAGTGAAATTAATTATAGGAATTTGGCAAGTTAGAATGCAGTCGAGTTATAATTATAATCTGTATTTTATTTTAAACACAGAAAAACACGAGGATCTTAATCTGAAGGGTGAGGTACGGGAAAGTTTCAGTATACCGGCAAAGAATGTTCAAGTTAAGGAAAAATATTCAGTAGCAAATTAGTTTTAATTTTAAGATTGTACAACTATTAATTTTTACAGGGGCGTTCATTTTAATTCCAACCTAGAATCCGTCTTCGTGTAAGTTACGCTGGAAATATTTTAAGACGAATCAGTGACATGTATTTCCAACAAAGCTACCTGAAAACCTAAATATGTTTATAAGATACGTTTACCTTATAAATAAAGTTACTTAGGCCATTTTAATAATACTTTACTTAAGAACTATTTCTTACTAGCCACACTATAAGAAATTGTTCGTAAATTTACCCCATCATTGTCTACGCTTATTGAAAAACCCCGAATGGGAACAATTTTTTACATATATCCAAGGTAGCTTTCCTACATTCATTAAGGAAAGAATCAAATGCGTTACGGAGTTCCCAAATTTGTGTAGTAGCAACCAGTCTTATATTTGCTGCTTGATAAGTGGTAAATTTAGTTTACCGGTTATAGGCTATAAACTTCCATTGTAGTTTAGAAAGTTCACAGAAATTATTTTTGTAGTACGTTACCAACATTTCTCTTTTCTCTCTATATTTAGTTGATGTAAAATTTTATATAAATATTGTAATATATAAACAAAACATAAGGAAAAAATACATGGGGTGATTTTTCAAAGGTTTGTTTTCAAAAATTGTGCAGATACAGTGAATGGACTATACCGATCCGTATCGCCCATGTAATTTTTAAGTGTCAAGCACCACTGTGAACCTGTTTTTATTTTTTGCTCTTTCTAACCCCTACAGACACAAAGTTTTGTGTATGTCTATATACATTTTTGTAGTTATCCGTGTACAGTATGTATCCATATGTATATATTGTCTATATGAATTGAAATTAAGCCCAGTGCAATATCTAAAATTGACAAATCTAGTCAATAAGATATATAACTTAGGCATTTGGCCTCAAGACCATCGTGTCTCATTACCAAAGAATGCAATGCAAATAATGTAAAGACGATAGAACAGTAATTTTTACCTGCCGTGTTATAAAGGCTATGTGACAAGGCTTATACTAGATACAATAAATAGAAAGATAAATCGACAGGAAAATGGGTAAAGATCCATCTGATTTTTTAAAAGTGAATGGGATGCGAGATGCAATTGTGTCTGAAGATGATGGCAGAAAGAACAGGGATGCGTATGTTTGGTTTATTGACTACGAGGTGTTCGATCAGGTCCAGTTGATGGTAACATACTATCTGAATGCTTGGAAAGATGGTGGTATTAATTGGAAAGACAGAAGAAAAATAAATGTCCCTTACACAAGACAGAAAGTAGTAATGAGAGTAGATGGTGATGAAACGGAAGAGACGGGCATTGATAGAGGCATTAGACAAAGGATGCTGTTCGTCATCAACAGTATTTAGCAGTTATGCTGAACAATTGGCAGGAAAAGCTTCACAGAAAACAAGAGACTCTGTAGTTGGAGTGAGAATAAACTCCATTTAATATTTATGTGATGAAGTTTGTGATGGCTGAATCGGAACAAGAGCTACATATTAGATAAGAAGTACTTTACGAATGGGTAAAGAGTTCGGAATGAAGATAACGTTGGAAAGACTAAAGTGATGTAAGTTATCAGGGCCGGAAGCTCTCGTAACTTTTCCTTGGAAAGACCAAGTGAAATATTTTAAATAGCCGCGAAGTTTGTTGACTTGAAATAGAAGTTGTACAGAGGAAATGTGAGGTAGGATATAGACTCCGTAGCCGGAGCTTTCGAAAAGATGAAAGGGTTGTTGACAGAAAGAGGGATTACGATTGAACTGAGAGAGATTTTCTTAACGTTTTATTGCTAAGAATAATGGAACATCAAAAATAAAATAAAAGGAAAGGTATTTCGATGGTCTTGACATATGGTTGCGGAAAAGCATGATTACTCTGAAATGAACGGATAGAATGAGAAATGAAATATTGATGAAGACACTGGAAAACAAACTGATAAGTACAAATACAAATAAAATAATATTTTGTTTGAGACGTAGAGTGCGTAGAAATAAGTGGTCTACTGGAGGAAGGTAGAAGGAAAGAGAGGAATGTTAGGAACAATGTTTAAAATGTTTGATAAGGAAGATAAAGGGAAATGCACAGGACCGAAGAAAATTGAAAATTTCGTTCATTGAAACTTGTAAGACATTTCTACTAAAGAAGAGTACTTGTGTAGCTATTTGTAAATATATGCATATGATTTAAATATGAAGGGACAGCCGATTTTCTCAAAAAGCTTTCATGCCTAGTTGTATTTCAATGCTACGTTGCTTACATATACTTTCATTTTTGTATGATCTAAACTGTCGTGCATACTAGTGTCTATCCGCGGATCATTATCGGTTATTACCGGTGTAATCTTATTCTGATTGTAGCAGTGAAGCAGAAAAATGTCTTTTGACAGAGATACACGACCAATAACTAGGGACACCCGAAATTCGCGATAAGATTTCACGACCAGTTGTATTTCATAACAGTGAAGCTCAGATCCACATTCTTGATTGGATGATCTAAGTGTTACGCGTCTTAGGTGTATGCCCGCGAATCACAGACGTACAGTATCGGAGTTGTCTAATTCTGGTTGGCCATTCAAGTAAATCTATCATATGCGTAAATATTTCCGCGAAATTGAGGTGTCCCTACCAATAACTAAATAATAGCTGTAGATGGCGGGAACGTCGGTAATTTGAAGTTTAGCCTACCCGTAAAGCTTTCAGAAATTATCAGTAGTCCACACACACATGTGTGTATTACGCATATGTTACAGGTCTACGCGTGTAATGTACAGTATGTCTGTCTTGTTGATACTTGCATGCAATGACTGAACTTTGCATTTATAAATAATTCGCGGGACAGGGGGTGGTTGAACGACTCTTGCCCCTGCCATGCAAAGAGGACATAGTCGCCTGCTCCAACCCGCGGAAAGGAGCACACTCACCCCGCGAAATGTTTCCAGCTTGAACAGCGGTTTTTTACGGCCTCCCGGATTTGCAGGTATCGCGGTGGTGTTTTTTTTTAAATGCACGAATTCTAAATGGCTCCGTCGGTTGTTAAGAAAACGGCCGTCGCGCTTTAACTCTTTCGACGCCCCCCTGCACCCTTCTGCGGCTAATTACTCGCCTCAGGGCTGCACAAAATTCTTCGTCCGCGCCGCGAGACCACAGTCAGGAGCGTAGCCATATTTCCTATCTGAAAGGAGCTAACCTCATACTCTCTCTCTCTCTCTCTCTATATATATATATATATATATATATATATTATAGACGCACACATATATACATATGTTAAAGTTTACCAAAACAACATAAAATACAATGTAGTACATTTTACTACAACAACCGTCTTCTAGAAACGTGTCTATATTTTTTGGAAATATTTTTCACATAGATTTACACATATCTGTAGTTGTCATTAAATCTGGGGGCCGCGGTGGCTGAGCGGTTAGCCTGCTCGCCTCCCACCAAGGCGAACAGGGCTCAATCCCCGGCCGGGCCACTCCCGGATTTTCGCATGTGGGAATCGTGCCGGATGATGCCGCTGGTCGGTGGGCTTTCTCTGGGATCTCCCGTTTCCCCCGCCCTTTCATTCCGGCGCTGCACCATACTCACCTCAATCACCCTCATCGCCTCTCAAGACCTCGCTGTTAAGAGCCGCTCAAATCTCTTCACTCACTCACTCATCAGAGATCCGGGTGCCATCTTGTCACTATTACACTACCGCAGACTGTTGTGGAAACTACGTTTTATCGCTAGTGACCTTTATTTTTTAAGGAGGTTGGGGGGAAAGGGGAGCTTAACTTCGTACGTTTTTGTTGAGATCACATTTGACACATTTTTGTGAGTCTGAGTCGATGATAGTCGACAAAATTCCATGACATAACATGCTTCCACCTCTCCCCCTCCCAACGTATCGTTGTAGCAAACAGCCAAAGAGTAGAGAAAATACTTGGAAAAATAAATTACGGATTAATTTGGAAACTAGAACACTCGTACCTTTGCGTTACTTTTGCAATTTGTCTTCGAAATAAAGAAGCAAAAATTTTAATGCCCAGGGATTATCTTCCACTGCTATAACAAGTTGCAATCTTCTTGAGTAGACACAGTCAGAGAAATATAGCCGATGGGCCACTGAACTCGTGAACATTTCAGGTTTCTTTTAACGAGTAGCACGAATAACTGATGTTTCCTTGAGTATAATGTACAAACGATTTTTAAGCCTTGCATACAAGTCAGTAAACTCTAGATTACCTCCCCTTTTTTTTTGTCTATAAATGTCACAGAAAATTAAAATATACAGAAGAGCAAACACAGGCCTTAGCCTTCTTAGTTTCTGGTCATGTGCAGGTTACTTTAATGCGTAGTGAGTCTGATTATCTGTTGGTAGGAAAACCTGATATTCGCGAAGATATTTACGCCTGCTAGACTTCAATAGCGAAGGTGCATTCCTACAGCTTTTCTTCGGTCATTGGCGTGCTTCTTTGTGAGGAGAGATTTTCTTAACTCAATTTGGCCAATCAAAATTAGGTTACTCCGATAATGAACGTTTGTGATGCGCGGGCAAACTCTTAACACACAAAACAATGTCATCAAATCACGCAAATGTATCTAAGCTTTGAATCTGTCCTATATGCTCGCAAGTTTCATTTGCGACATGAAACAATTGTTTTTCTCATGAGAAGTGTGCAATCAGAATTTTAGTTTTACTAAGAAAACGCGTATCTTATGAAAATAGTATTTTTTACACGTAGTTAATACAACTATATAGGTTCGCATATAAAAATATTATTAGAGACCCAGAAATTTCGCAAATTCATTTGAGGACAAGTTACACCTTCAACCACATGTAAATTTGTGTTTCTGCTTCTATTGGACTAAAGTTTGTCAGACATACCTCAGACGACTTTCCACCAGTAACGGATTTGCAAAGATAGTTACGACCGTATCCCGTGCTACCTGGTCTGGTGTTAAACTAGAGTAACAGCCAATGAACTGCTACCTGGTATTGTAACACACAAAGGATTGTGTTGTAGAGTCTAGCTTGTTGTCGGATGAATATGCGAAATTTGCGGGTCTCTAAATATTATTATATTGTTTGTGTCAATTTAATTTTTAAAGTTTTCCATTTGGAATAGAAAAAAAAATGTATATGTTCTTTCCAGTAAAATGTAATTTTCGACATGCCTTTTAGATTACGATGTGACAAATCGCTAGCGCACGACTCGCCATACAGCGAATAATTAGACACCATTTTTAAATGCCAGTTTTCACAAACCCTTCACACGTTCAAATAGCGAAACCACTCCGAGGTCGTAATTATATTTCGAGCAATAAGTAAATAACTGAGCAGAAGAGATATACGATTAAGTAACGTTTCGTAAGTGTTTGAACTTCGTCTGGTTTGACACACCGTGGAATGCCAAGTCTGTTTGCAATCATTCAGCACCGGAGTGGTTCAATTACATATGGCCCATTCAAACAGTTGTACACTGAAGACTTCTGAAGACGAGCATACACACTTCTAACACTCCCCTCCCCCCTCCTCATTAAGGCTATTCAAATACTACACTAAGCACAATCTTAGGACAGGTCTGGATGCTCGCCTATTCTCCTAGCACGAAAAAACTAACGACCTTATTGACTGAGTTGGTCTGCAAAACAACCATGCGCCGCGTGCCCTGATGCTACAGTTTTCAGATAGTGAATGCCTTTTTTTACTTCCTACGTGTTAATTAATCGCATCAATAAACACTTTACAATCCAAACATATATTAATGGAGACCCTTCCATTTCGCTTTATAAGACGACAACAAGCTTCACTCCACAATCCTCCGCGTACTTGCGCAAAGGTCACTCGTTCATTGGCTGCCGCCACAAGCAGAGCTCATTCTTCCCACTCCGCCATACACGGAAAGAAGTTACCAGAGTGCCGAATGTTTACTATAGTTTATGAGTCCTGCACGGCGTGTGGGACGAGCGGAGGTTCAATGACGCATGCGGAACTAAGATATTATACTTGTATGCCATCTACTTGGTACCGAATTATAGCGCGAAATGATATGACCTTTACACATTAATACTACACAAACGTGGAAAAAATTGCTTTGAAAACTGTGTGGTTAGTTTTACAACAAGTTTTTGACAAAAAAATGTCATTTGCACGTACGTTTTATATTCCATTAAAATTCCTAATTTAATATTAAAATATCATTCTCGGAGTAGGGCGTAAAATTTTGCGAGGGTATTGTTATTTATATAGCTTCATGTCCATTTTAGTTGGTTTTGAAAAATAATAATTTGCCTGCCATACAGTAGGTAAGTTACCAGATTCATTGGTGTCACTGCAGTTATCTGTTGAACTAAATCAGTCAAAACGAGGTAAGATCTTTACGCTAGTGTCCACTTGTGTCCTTCTAGGATCGCGACGATGAGAACTGTGGGATGCCTGCGGAGAAATGCGGAAATTCGAAGCCCTTAAATCATGCGCACTGCGACGCACTAAAAAATAGATTCTTTGTGCCCTCTTTGGAGCTGAAAGACTTTGTGGCTTGTGTCCAAGGAGCGCGTAACGCCACGGCTCGTTTGCCTAATGAATTTTCTCCCCTCTCTACGTACTCTACCTTTGCAAACCAATAACTGAAAGCAGCAAAGCGGCAACTTCTCATTCCTGACTTGAATCAGTCCTGCTTAAAAGAGGACCAGTTGAATGAAATGAAATCTAATTCAACAACGTTTGAGTCCGAAAACAGTCCGGAACAGAGTCGCGACGAAAACGATACTATAAAAATGAGGAAAACACGTCATCAGAAATTATTTTACGGACATGTGTTATTTCGATACCCATTTCACTTGTAAACTTTATCGGCATTATCTGCGACGGGCGGAAACCTTAGTGAATTCTGGAACAATATGACCCCTCCTTGCTTCGCCAGAGAAACATTTCCCGAAATTTTGCTTTTGTCGGGAAATTCGCAGCTCGAGTAATCCTGAACCAACCGTGGTTTATTGAGACGGATATCTACTACCTTAACGTGACGATAATTTGTAGTGGCTTATTTCGTCGGGAATGCATTTGAACCCGTTCGACTTGGCTCATTTAGACTGGAGAAGCTCGTATATCGAAGGCTTTAATGGCCAAGTCAGTGGAAAATGAGAGCTGCGATTTTCGAAGCAATTTTGTATGTGACTCATATTAGCGAATTCTCCATTGCCGAGGCCAAGGCGTTACACTTACTTGGCGAGGAGGTCGGATACAAAAATATTTGACTCAGAGTATTGAGTTGTTTATGGTGTCGTATAAAGCACGTAGGCCTAATCGCAATTTTCTTACACGGAAACAGTTCATCTGAGTTATACGAAAACAGTTCATCTGAGTTATACGGAAACAGTTCATCTGAATTAAAATTAAACTCACCTTGCTATTTGTGCTAGAAGCAATCACATTAGGAGTACTTTCCAAGCAAAATTCCATTGAAACCACAGTTTAATCGTTTATACTGTGAACACAAAACCCAACGCTCGACTTGAAACTTAAGATACAAACACATGTTTCGAGGAGCGAGGAAACTCAATTTTCCTGTCGTTTGTACCGCACACAAACCGAACTTTCCGAAACCCAAGTTACCGAAACTGTACTTTCGGGTGACCGTGAACAAACGTGCACTGTTTCACCTCTTGGGTTTATTTTAGCTTCACCGTAGCTTTCTTTTCAAATCAAATATATCTAAAGCAGTGATGGTAGGGCTTAGGTTATATCTTAAACACTTTTAGTACACAATATTTTTCCCAGGTTATTTTTGTTGCACCTGTAACGTTAATAAATATTAACTGATTATTTATTATTTTTTCTTAGTCTCGCATGAGAAAATACAGACTGAAATCAGGCTATTCTGGTCTTACGAATTCCGTAAAAAAGTTATGTGTGTAATAATGTTTGAATTTTAATATAAATCTTAAAAGTGTGTTATACAGAGAGATGAATAAATACAGAATCTCAACTAATAGAGCAAACAGCATCATACCACGGAGTACTTAAGAACACGAAGACGACATAGCCGCTTATTCCGCGAACTCCAGTCCCCACACGCCAGCAAATTGGCGTCACTGTCCCAAACCTAATTATATAACATACTCAATTTACAGCCATGGTACACTTCACCTGATACAAATTCACTTTCTCTGTTGTCGCGCACTGTGCAATAGTAAGTAACTCGGTGACAGTGTTACCTGCATTGACACACCGAGTACTTTTCATCTATCGTCCCTATAATAAAATTGACAAATTTAAGTGACAGCTATCTGAACGAACTTCTGCTGCCAACATAAATAGCAAAATCTGTTTTTGTAATGAAGTTCTTTTTTGAGGATAAATTTTCCTTCCGTGCTCCGTCGTCGTGCTCCAATACCCAGTTCCTGTAGGAAGACTGTTCGTCAGCGCCCGGTGACTTACGCGCCAGCTGACAGCTAGCCAATAGGGAGTTTTTCACAACATGCAGTAGCCAGTCAGACTAAACACCCGTTCCCAGAGCCTTGCGCAGCCAATGACAGAATGGAAACGTACACATCAAAGAAACCGCAACAACATTTCGTATCTGTGTACTTACCTACTCTTTGGCCGCGGCGGGAGCTGACCAACGCCGGGGTCACAATCAAAGAACATAGGCACACAGCTTAGGATATAACAGATAATTCACACGACTAGAAATTTATTCACAATTGAATATTTATGTATTAATTTTAGTCAATGAAATTTTGCGACGAGTCTGGCGTGAGTTGGTAGTTTTGGCAAATAACGAATTTCCGTAACAGATTGTGACATTGTGTTGAAAACTGACGATTATTGAAAATTATTTTCTTTTTAATCTTTGTTTTTGCGACCGTAAATATGTGAATAGCCTTAAAAAAAATGTCTGCTTGTATACAGTTGCCTGTTCTTTCCTCTAATTTATATCTTGCTACATTTCTTCGTTTCTGCAGCATAACTGTTCCTCCATTCTAAATAAACAACTTCGTTGCAGATGTTATACTGTGCTGTGATTGGCTGATGATCCATGCGCCCGCATAAGAAATGAAATGTTACCATTTCTTTGTGCAATATGTCAGGAACTCTGGCGGACACGACCTGTTTTGAGCAGTTGTGAATCAATAGGTTCGGAAACATGGCGGCCAATTCTTGTGCACACGACGTACGTTCTGTGGTTACTGTTACGCTTTCAATTGTGAACTATAGTCTATTCGCGGTTTTTTCACACTTTTTGAATAAAACCTTTGAAAAATCACCCCGTTTATGACGTGTTTCGTTGTTTCCTGAATATGTCACATATCGCATGCGTTTTATACTTCTCTTAACATAAAAGTCTCTTAGTTTTGTTCAACTGAACATTTACTTATATTATATTAATGAATCACAATATCTCATTTATAATTCATATGAATAAAAANATTCTTGTGCACACGACGTACGTTCTGTGGTTACTGTTACGCTTTCAATTGTGAACTATAGTCTATTCGCGGTTTATTCACACTTTTTGAATAAAACCTTTGAAAAATCACCCCGTTTATGACGTGTTTCGTTGTTTCCTGAATATGTCACATATCGCATGCGTTTTATACTTCTCTTAACATAAAAGTCTCTTATTTTTGTTCAACTGAACATTTACTTATATTATATTAATGAATCACAATATCTCATTTATAATTCATATGAATAAAAANTTTTGTTCAACTGAACATTTACTTATATTATATTAATGAATCACAATATCTCATTTATAATTCATATGAATAAAAACAGTGAGAAAATAGGTTTGTTGGTAATGCCTAGCAAGAAATAGTTCTCATGCTAAATGTTATATTAAAGTTAGTGCGCACGAATGCTTTGCGTTGTCCCTTTGGTGTAATATTCTGGACTTGGTTAAGCTTTGTTACATGAGGCGGATGTATATCTTGAAAGCAGAATTTTAGCGGGGCTTCGGAAAAATTTGAAGTAACCGTGAACGAACTATAAGCTTAAAGTGACCAGTGACAGGTAGTGGACCAGGGAACGTCGTCTGCCTACCCCTCACCAGACGAGACCTGAAATAGCCATACGACTCGCTAAAGTGCCGAATAATGTAGACGAATGGGATCGCGGTCCCGTGATCAAGGGAATATCTGTAGTGATTGGGGGAGGGGGGGGGAGCCCGCATATTTCCTCGCAGTTTCACTTGTGGCGAGGGCTGCTGGCTCCTTTCTAATGGGAGTGGAGTTGAAGAATTAATGGTTGCCACGAAAATTACGCCCTGGTGTTCAAAGATCCGCGCCTAGACAGAACTCGAGGATAAGCATGGCCGTTTTGGAATTTTTTGATTTTTTTTTCTCTAAAACTTGGCAGTGCGTGTGTGTGATTTTGTTTTGTCTTTTTATCTAACGACAGGTTACAGGGCATTGCTCCGTATACATTATCTGAAGTCGTTATTGTTCGACTGCTGTTGACTATGTGTTGTCGGAAAATAACCACGCCACTATGTGTGTGACAATTTAAGAAAAAATTGAAAAGTTGTTATTCATGCTCTGTTATGCAACATATTTCGATGCATCTAGAATATTAGTTGTAATAAGATAAATGCTGATTAAGTTCAAAATGTGATGGATTAGTCCTGTTTAACTGCTGTCGTGCCAGAGATTTCGCGACATCACAGAATTGTGGTTATAATCTGGCTTCGGGAACTGGAAAAATAATAATTACGGCCAGGTTGTGAAGGACGGAGGTATTAATTAAATAAAAGGACCTTAATTTAATTTCTTAACTTATCTATAGCACATAAAAAACTATGCACCTATGTATGTTATAGTACACTGTCTGTTACTTTATTGCATTCCTCAGTGAAAATAGTCCACAGTTCAACAATATCTGATTACATTAATCTGTTAACTATTTAAATAAGTCATGTTAACACAAATCATACACATTAATAGTCTAGATCAATCAGAGCGCACCAGTGGCATTAGTCTCGCGATTTCCTCCAAACTCCTCTCCGAAGCCTAGGAGCAACCCGATGACTCCCGCAGTTTCTCGGGCACACAGATCACTGTCTCGGTGCTGCCAGTGACCGCTGTAGCTTGCTGATTCGCCAGGAACATTCTCTAGTCGTCGTTGTCGACACACACTTAAAAAAACTCCCTTCGGCCGGTTAAGGGCCGTATTCATACACGCGCTAATCTTTTCTGGATGATTCCACACTTACGCATGCTCAGATATGACCTTATTTAGCATCGAGACATTTCTCTATAGGAGAGACAATCCCCGATCTTCTCGAAAGTTCCATTAGCCGTCAGGCGTGAGCTGTGACGTGTCCCCCTGCTGACTTCTGTCACGTGACTGGCACACACCGCAGGCAGGCGTAGACAGTAGGGAAGAACGAAAGTAAAATTAGTCTCCCAGCTCGCAACAGCAATAAACTTTATTTCATTTTTTGTGTTGAGGTTAATAAGAATATTTAAATGATTTATATGGAATTGGCATGCCTAATGTTGAGGAACTGCAACAATATTTCTTTGGGATAAGAAGAGATAACCCCTGGGAAAAACAATTCGCAACGTAGCTGGACGAAATCGAATACACGACCTCCTGATTGCAAGTCAGGTACGGTATCGCATATGGTCAAAAACATTCTAATTTCGGGAACTAATACTTTTTGTAATAACTGAAATTATTTAGTGCCGGGAACACGGTAAAATATTTTTGCGAAAACGTTTGCTGTCTGTGTGCAAAAATACTGCACTTTCGTTGCATGTAGCCACACAAGTAACTGGAACCAACGCGACTCAGGTTTTTTCTCCCGCGAAAAATCACCCCTTGTGTTAATTACCTCTCCCGTTTAAAATACATTAGCGAAATGAATGCCTCGTTAGGCAACGGGCAACATGCACAGTCCTTATTCATACGGAGTGCGATATAAAACGAGACTCTAGACTCGCGTGAAATGATGGTTACAGAGGGGGTAGGATGTAGTTACCATAGGGAAATTCCTTTAAAGGCATCCAAGTGGTAATCAAAATTCATAGGTTTGATTCCCCGTTGGTGTCGGGATATTTTTATTCCTTCTTAAGAGCTAACTTAACCTAGTTCGTATTTAGATTTCGTAAATTTTATGTCGTTCCTATGCGAGTCTTTAACGGCATTTATCAGGGGACTTTAATTACATTAGCAACACTTAATTCGCTGTTAGAACAAAATATGTTGGATATGTTGTAAAGCGAAATGTATACGGTGGTTGTTGTACTTGGGACGGTACAATATTGTCTTTACCCTAGCAACTAGAAAGCAGAAAAACTCACGAGTTCAGTGACCTATAGGTTAGCCTTTAAAGTCGTAGTGCAATTGTGGAAATATCAACTGCTTATCGGTTGCTAGTTTTCAGACTGGAAAGGCGATGGTTGGTCGCTTTGGACAAGGAGCCACTTTTTAAAAACTTACGGTAACCGCCTACGTGATAGTTGTAAGACACGTTTCTAGATATTAACAAATCTTTTTAGAGACCCAGTGCTAGGTCAGTCTATTGTTCTATCTCCTCAGAGCAACTCGCTTAGTTCCCAGCCCTCGATGAGCTCAGAGTTTTTCGGACGGCAGTTGTGTGGTCAGCAAGGTGGACGAGGTGTCGCGACCATTTTCGGCCAAAGACAATTTCGCGACAATTTGTGCCACCAGGTTAACATTTACCCAGTAACAATTCCGGCAACCCATGTAATTGTTTTAATTTTAAAACAAATTTATTTTTCGTTATTCTTCTTTTTAAATTAGTTTAATTCCTCTCAGACTTTTCCAGGCTTGAGGCTGGCAGCGTAATCCACAAATTATTCATTCTTGGAATCAAATGGTAAACTTTGATACCTGCCCAATGCTGTGGTTTATAAGTAGGTATTGAATCTGCTCTCTGCGTAAGGCACCAGCAATTGAGGCTAGCCCTCAGTGTTATGGCGTAGGAATACGTCAACACTATTGTCTCTAGGTCCAATTTACTAATAAATTCACCTCGTTTTCAGGTTACCAATAAATCAGTTTTATTAACGCTTAACAGGGCCACTTATACATGTACACACGAGACAACACTCCCCTTCCCTTTTATACGTAGGCTCCGTATTGTTTGGCGCGGCTCTTCGCGTCGTGGCGGGGGGTGGGGGGAGGCAAGATTCTTCACACTCGCTGGATGACTCTACTTATCTGGATGGAGGCGCTGTCTTCTCTCTGCTGGCGACTTGGGACTGCTCCAGCACTTGGTGGGCGTCTCGACGCCTGATCTCGAAGCTCCTCCTCCCGGGTCCACTCAGTACTCTTCGTCTGACGACGGCCGGCTGCCGTTGTCGTCTTCTCCCGGATTCACTCCGCCCTCCTCGATTCCCGTTGGCCGACTGCCTCTTCCTTCCGCTCTCTCGTGGTTTTGTAGGCTCGATCGCCATATTCAACTTGCACCATATATGCACGTGGCCGGGGTGCTTGCCGTGTCCCCCTGAGTAGTAAAACACGTGGCCGCTGCTCCTGTGGTCCGCAGTCGGCCCGGCATCGCCTCTGGATTCTGGTCTGGAAGTTTATTGTTCCGTTCTGCACGCGCGGGAACTCCTGGGTGGCCTCTTTNATATGCACGTGGCCGGGGTGCTTGCCGTGTCCCCCTGAGTAGTAAAACACGTGGCCGCTGCTCCTGTGGTCCGCAGTCGGCCCGGCATCGCCTCTGGATTCTGGTCTGGAAGTTTATTGTTCCGTTCTGCACGCGCGGGAACTCCTGGGTGGCCTCTTTGGTTCGGTGCACTTATGCCTCCGGATATCGTGTCGTTATTATCCCAGCACGCCCGCCAAAAGCTCTCAATGTTTATGGTGGTAGCTAGCCTGGGACAGGCGCCGCCACTGGTGTGGGCTCCGCGTCCCCGGCAGCTGCGATATGCAGCTGCATCCGCCTTCCTCCGCACGTGGTCGTTCCGCCGGGCCGTCCTGGCGCCATTTTCCCATCACGTCCGCCAAACCCTTAATCCTTATTGCGGTCGTTCGCCTGCGAGCTTCGCCAGAGCGTGTGTTCTGACGAATGAAATATAGGGATGCAGAATGCGTCAACTTCTTTGACGTTTTTAAAATAAGTGGTTTATATTACCATGCCAGTACTGTCTGTTGCTTTTGAATTTATTTTAATTGTCCTTATTTATTAGAGTAAAATAAAACGTAGCAGGAATCGCCACAGGCCTATCATGTTCATCATACATATGAACGGTTGTTTTGTAGACAATTTACCGGAACAATCACAAATGTTTTTCCGTGGTTGAAATTGTCGCACAACTCGCACAACTGGCGGTTAATACTGTTGTTAAAATTTCCCCGCGGTGCTTCTCTTTTGTGTATTCTTATTCATTTCACCTCTGCTCTACTTAGAGTATAATTTCTCCTTACCTACTCTTTACACTTTAAACGCGACCCAAAGTGTTCGTGTTTGATTTGAATTATAAACAAACCAGTAAAAAATTGTAGCTGTAAACACGGTTACATCACACTGTTATGTTAGTATCTTATTGTCTCGTATTTACATGTTATGTCTTCTTGTTTACTGTTAAAAACACTGCACAAAGTCACTATTATTCAGCGCATGGTACAAATGTAGCAGGCAGTAAATTCAAACATTTTTTCCAGTCACTCTTGTGTCCCTGACTGGTTTCGAATGCACCAGACTTGCTGGATCCTGGCTCATCCTAGCACCAGCTGCCTCTTATTTCACTGAGCGTGTTCCGTGATACGTCAGAGCGTTCGCTTAGCGTTCGAGGAATCTGTGCGTGGGCTGGACCTCGCGCCAGCTGAACAGAGAGGGCAGATTTTCCCAGATTCGTTTCGCAACTCCGTTACAATGGGGTGGTGTACCTCAGTGCGATCCTTCCCAGGCCTCACTCCTTAGGTTAAAATGCGCTAATAAACCTTGTTGCTTAAAAATAAAATACAATTTATTATGGTTATCATAATATATGTCTTCTCCCTCAGGCACGAACAACTTACGAACATATTCACTGACCTTAGTCACGCCACATAATCTAAAAAATTTACAAGCGTATAAACAATTACAAACTTTCCTAAAGTTATGGGAACGATATTCTGAGACCATTTTAAGGATAANGATTTTCCCAGATTCGTTTCGCAACTCCGTTACAATGGGGTGGTGTACCTCAGTGCGATCCTTCCCAGGCCTCACCCCTTAGGTTAAAATGCGCTAATAAACCTTGTTGCTTAAAAATAAAATACAATTTATTATGGTTATCATAATATATGTCTTCTCCCTCAGGCACGAACAACTTACGAACATATTCACTGACCTTAGTCACGCCACATAATCTAAACAATTTACAAGCGTATAAACAATTACAAACTTTCCTAAAGTTATGGGAACGATATTCTGAGACCATTTTAAGGATAACCAAATTAGCATGTTCTGACCGTTATCAAAAATATCTGTAATTTGATACACAGATTTTTAGTTGCTATGAAGAATACAAATGAGGCGAAAGTTGTTCTATTCAAGGAGTTATCTTATTCGTAAGGGAAAGAAAATGTTATACTTTTAAAACTATATTTATAGTTCAAGATGCAAAATCAGACGTGACAGCAGCATACAATTGCGTTGGTTTTACTGTTTACATTTTACAATATCTATACAACCTGTCTTATCCTTCTTCCTCTGTAAAGAGTCCTGCAAAGTTCCAAGCAGAAAAGTTTGGTCCTTATAGCTTTATTTTCTTTCCTCTAGTGTGTGTAATCTAAAAACATCTTTTTGAATGCGCGTGGAGATTCTGCAGGCAGATACCATGCGAACTCGTTTAAATACTTCGCACTAATAAAATATAATATCGCCACGTAAATTACCATCTTTTTTCTGTTTTAATTTGTTGCGCTTGAAGCATAGTGAGATTTGAGGTACAAGGGATGGTTTACTTTACTGCCTTATTGCTACTTTCGAGTAATCCAAAATAGTTTTTTTTATACATTCAAATGCACGGTAGGCATATCTGTGTCTTGTTTTGCGTACTAAAAATCATTAATGACCAATTCCATTTCACCTACAACAAAAAATACCGTGGTTATGCATTTCTGCAGTTGAAATGTTACATTTAGGTCCCACTGCTTTGTGATAAGATTTTATATAATTTCCTTATGTAAGTAGAAACGTTACCTAACATTTTCTTCCAGCTGAAATAAAATAGTCTAAAAATTGACTGTTATTTAATACTTCGTGATTAACTTTCCATATTGATTGCATGCTCAAGAAGCATATATACTCCTGTATTAAACACGGATAGTCTTTACATATTTTGTCGACAGATACCGGACACTTAATTTATGTAAAATAAACTGTACCAATGGCCGAAGACGTCACGACGCGTCATTTACGTGTAGCTTTGAACTCACACGTCACAACATCCGGAGGGCACAAAACCAACAGCTTAGACTGCGTGCTATTTATAATAATATTTTTTGATATTTTGACATTAAAAAAAAAATAAATACCCGTGGTTTAAATTTTTTGTGCACACTCACTGCGTCTTTATTTCTTATATTAGTAGTCATATTATTACAAATGACGAGAAATGGCTAAAGTAACGCGATTATGTTATTCATTTTAATGCTTGAAACGGAATTAGAGCTACCGCTGGACTGTACAGTATTGCGAAACCAATTCAGTGAATGCAACATCCATTGACGACGTTGCGAAGCACCCATTCGATAACGATTATTTTTATCATTTTGTAATATTAAATGTTATGACCCAGTCATGGTTACTTCCAACTTTTCTGAAGCTCCGCTGAAGTTCTACTTCCAGGATATTCCTCCGCTTCGTGCAAACAAAGCTTAACCAAGTCTAGAAAATTACACCAAAGGGACAACACACCGTATTCGTGCGCACTCAGTGTAATAATAATTTGCATGAGAACTATTTCTTACAACACACCTACTTACTCTCCATTTTCATTCATATTAATTATAAATCAAGTATCATACTTTATAGACAAAATATCAGTAAAAAATCAATTCAACTGTGAAAATAAGGTAATTTCATGTTAACACAAGTATAAAACGCTTGTGATACGTGACATATGTAGGAAACAACCAAGCACGTCATATGGTTTGATTTTTCAAAGGTTTGATTCCAAACGTGTGAAGAAACATAGAATAGACTATAGCATGTAATTATTATGTAATCCTTATAAGAAGGATAAAGGGACGTGACATTAAGGTTCTGTTCAGAAAAATACAGAGTACTTCGTTTGTATAATTTTTCTTCTTTACTCAGACTGGCACAGCCAGCAAAATTTTCGAATTTCGAATGTTACAAATTGTTTGCTGTAAGTGAGTGCTTTGTTTCCAGTCCAGCGTATATCCTTTTAGCAAACGTACAAATTAGCATTGCTATGGGCTTACAATTGACTGCCATTCGTCGACCACGCGACTTTGCGGACTTGCTAGAAACATAACTCTTTCGTGGTTAATCATGCACTTTACTGCTTGCAACTGCATACATTTTAACGTAAACGCCAGCTGCCATAATCCCTGTTAAGTTGGCAATGTGGCAGTTAAATTAGTTTAATGTATTAACTTAATATGAAAAAGGTGATTTTTAAATCTGTGTTCGAGAAATTTATTCGATTCTAAATTTGTTTATGTAATGAACAAAAAATTAAGGATCTGCAAATTATGAATATATTTAAGTTCCTAAAAATTTCCCCAGTTACCCTTGATTAGTGCATGAATAAAATAAGAGTTTGCCTAGCAATATTAGTTCTATATACAAAAGTAAAAAAATTCATGATACTTCCTAAACTGTAATTGAAGTTTTAATGGGCAAAAGAAAAAGGTCCTAAGCAGAATTATCAAAAATTGCTCACTTAACCACGAACGGCCCATGCTAATTAGCCAGTTGTTAGTCTCATTACACAAAGGGAACGTAAATTGATTTGCGAAGCCTCTAATTTAAATATTGCAGTTATAAAAAGTAGAGTCATTGATATTTCTAGGAACAATCTGCGCACAAGGTAGACGTCAACACTATATGCACACAAAAGTAGTTTTTCTTTTTACCATTGGTTGCTGCCTGCTTGCGGAATCGTCTCCGCATTTGACCGGGCCACTCAGGATTCTGCAACAATGNTTTTTACCATTGGTTGCTGCCTGCTTGCGGAATCGTCTCCGCATTTGACCGGGCCACTCAGGATTCTGCAACAATGACGATGAACCTTCGCGGTTCGCGTGCAAAAACGTATGCGTAATACATGCCAAAACGCAATTCAGCCAGTTAAGAAAGGAAAACGATTCTACATTGTTTCGAAATACGGCTTGTCCCGATATCTTTTCATGAAATACCACTGTTCCTACAGATAGGGCCCCACCCGATATTTCGCGAAAAGAATTTCTGTTAAATCGTATTTCAACACACTTAAAACTCAGATTCACTTTCGTGATTGGATGGTTTCAACTGCTGCGCGTCTTAGGTGACTGATCGTGAATCACAGTCGTTCAGTGCCGCAGTAACTTCGTTCTTATTGGCCCAGTCAAATACAACACTGTCTTCGACGAAGGTACGCAGCCAATAACGGGAAGGAAAACTGCATGCAGATGTGGAAGTAGAATATTGAAACCTAACTTCCGTGGAATTCTTTCGCGAAAATCAGGTGTCCCTACCTATAGACAATACTTAAATACGCGTGAAATTACTCTTTCGCAAACACCTGCTGACACTTTGCATCAGACAAGTTTTACGTTGAAATATGCGTAGTTACCGGCGCGCACTTTTTAAAAAGTTTCTTTCTGAGGTGAACGAGCTGTGTNAGTTTTACGTTGAAATATGCGTAGTTACCGGCGCGCACTTTTTAAAAAGTTTCTTTCTGAGGTGAACGAGCTGTGCCGCGGAAGTTGAAGTAGCCTCCTTCTTTGTTTTGTTTCCGCGCCACGGTCGTTACGTACGGGAACGTAGCGCAGTCGGCATGAGTCGCGCCATCCAACGCACTCTCAAGCCCAGATAGCGTGCTCCAGATGCTGGGCGCCTCGCCTCATCATCCACACGGTACTTAAGGACACAGAGGTGGCACAGTCGCTTGTACATTCTATTCGCACTTTTTAAATCAAACCTATGGAAAATCACCCTGTGTGTGACGTGCTTGGTTGTTTTATACTTCTGTTAGCACATGAGTACCAACTTTCTGCTTAAATCACGCTTACATATATAAATTATAATATTTAGATTATAATTAATACGAATAAAAACAAAGAGAATATAGGTGTGTTGGTAAGGCCTAGTAAGAAATAGTTCTTATGCAAAATATTATTACACTGGCAGCGCACGGATGCGGTGCGTTGCTCCTTTGGTNAGTTTTACGTTGAAATATGCGTAGTTACCGGCGCGCACTTTTTAAAAAGTTTCTTTCTGAGGTGAACGAGCTGTGTCGCGGAAGTTGAAGTAGCCTCCTTCTTTGTTTTGTTTCCGCGCCACGGTCGTTGCGCACGGGAATGTAGCCGCAGTCGGCACGAGTCGCGCCGTTCAGCGCACTCTCAAGCCCAGATAGCGTGCTCCAGATGCTGGGCGCCTCGCCTCATCATCCAAACGGTACTTAAGGACACAGAGGTGGCACAGTCGCTTGTACATTCTATTCGCACTTTTTAAATCAAACCTATGGAAAATCACCCTGTGTGTGACGTGCTTGGTTGTTTTATACTTCTGTTAGCACATGAGTACCAAATTTCTGCTTAAATCACGCTTACATATATAAATTATAATATTTCGATTATAATTAATACGAATAAAAACAAAGAGAATATAGGTGTGTTGGTAATGCCTAGTAAGAAATAGTTCTTATGCAAAATATTATTACACTGGCAGCGCACGGATGCGGTGCGTTGCTCCTTTGGTGTAATTTTCTACGCTTAGCTAAGCTTTGTTTGCATGAGGCGGAGGAGTGTCCTCGAAGAAGAACTTCAGCAGGGCTTCAGAAAAGTTGCAAGTAACCGTGAATGGATTACAACGCCGACTCCAGCCGCACACGTCGGTGACGTGTTGGAACGTAGTTCGCCAATCATCGTCTGCTAACCTATTCTCCAGCCGGCGGCATGGAGTAGCCAGTCAGAAGCAAGGCCCGCTTGCAGAGCCTCGCGCAGGCAATCAGGGAATGGGCACGCCAACGCTATGTCGTGTCTGTGTGACACTTTTCTCCTCTGTACTTGCAGCTCTTCTCGTCAGTCGACAGCAGAGGCATCGCTAAATCTTTCGTCGTCTGGTCTCTACTCTCCCCCCCCCCCCTTCTCCCAGGCAAAGCCACACGCTTGTTCGTCAGCACCACACCCGAGCGCAGCCAGCAAATTGCTGTCCACGTCCCGACAATCAACACCTGTCCTTTGTTCCCAGCTGCGACTCCCACCGGCTACGGCTGTTGTTTTTGTTCGCCCTAGTTTGTTTACCGCTGAACGCACGGAAACCGCTTTTTCTATTTTTTCCATGACACGGCTTTTCCGAACCTTCTCCGCTCCTCATTTTCCCCACCGGGAACATGAAAAAAAAAAAGTCAGAGGTTTGTGGTTAACTGTTGCAGGGAATTCTGGCGTTTGTAGCATACGGAATGAATCTCCTGGCATAAACAACTCNGAGGTTTGTGGTTAACTGTTGCAGGGAATTCTGGCGTTTGTAGCATACGGAATGAATCTCCTGGCATAAACAACTATCAAGACCTCGCTGCTAAGAGCCGCCCAAGTGTCTCCCTCTCTCTCTCTCTCTCTCTCTCTCTCTCTCTCTGGCATAATAAAGACGCTCCGATACTGAACGTCCGTGATTTGCGGGTAAACGTCTTTGAACCGTGACAATTAAAATCTTCCAAACCTGAAAGTGGATCTGAACTCTTAAGTGTATCGGAGTACAACCAGTCGTGGTACCTTTCCGCAGAATCCTCTACAGGTGTAAATTAAATGACAACCAGGTAAAATACATGGTTATCCATTAGGGATACCTGAATTTCCCCAAAAATATTTACGCATATGCTAGATTTCAATACACTACAGGCATACCAGCAGTTTTCTTTTTCTTATAGGTGGAGTTTCTTTGCGAGAAGACATTTTCTTACTTGACTGGCCAACCAGAATTAGGCAACTCCGTTGCTGTACGTCTGTGATTCGCGGGCATACACCTAAGACGCGTAACACTTAGATCGTCCAATCAAGAAAGTGGATCTGAGCTTCACTGTTATGAAATACAACTGGTCGTGAAATCTTTTCGAGAAGTTCGGGTGTCCCTACTCCCTAGTTATCCTTTATGAGGACATTCTTTGTGGAAAGTGAGGTAGGAAACATAATACGACGCATGATCTAACGTGATTATTAAGGGGAGAGACAAACTATTGAAAGCTGGGAATCAAAAGAAGCTACGTGCAAAATGTCAGAAACTACTACCTTTTCTCGAGAACCGCTCGTCTGAGCGTATTACACCAAGAGAAAGGAACGTATTACACCAAGAGAAAGTTTTGCATTCCTTTAAAGTAAATATAATTTTTATACTATAACACACACAAGTAAAACACTTTTGGTGGGTAATACCATGGCATCCTCTAATTTCTTAATGACGGGCAATGTTATTAGCCGCTAAATGTTCACAGATGGCAGATATCAAATCACGCAATACTATTCTGACTTTTTGCAAACATCTAATTTTAATTCCTTGTTTTCAAGTGCGAGTATCTCCCTCAATAATAACGTTAGTTCATAGGTATTATTATGTTTACTACCTCATTTTCCATAACGAACTATCTCACAAAAGTAGAGGGATTATGGGGACTTTGGCACATCGGGACCTGGGACCGGAGCNATTTTCCATAACGAACTATCTCACAAAAGTAGAGGGATTATGGGGACTTTGGCACATCGGGACCTGGGACCGGAGCGACGGAGCTGTTCGTGCTCTGTCATTCCAGTCGGCCGGTGGCTATAATGGATCTAGGTGACCTTGAATTTGACTCCGGTGACCTTTAACCTTGAAACCCAAACAAAAAATCTATAAATGTATTATAAAAAATTATTATTAAAAATGTATTAATAAAAAATTTGTTATTAAAAATGTATTTTAAAAATTTTACTTTTACAGAGATTTCCCTTACCCCCACCATCCCCCACCTTTACTCAATCTTGGTTTTTGGTTTGTCATTTGTTTTTATATTTCTGGAAGACTCCATCTTGGTTTTTAGTTTGTCATTTGTTTATACATTGATAGAGGTCCCCCTAGCACCATGCCCAGCAGACGACTTATCCCCTCAATTCCCCTTTCCAATATATTTAATTGCTCCGCCAATGTTTCTCGTTGGATAATTGCCCCACCCCCACCACCCCTTCCAATATATTTAATAGCTCCGCCAATGTTTTTCATTGGCTAATTGCCCCACCCATATCACCCTCTTCCAATATATTTAATTGTTCTGCCAATGTTTCACATTGGCTAATTGCCCCACCCCCACCACCAATTACTTACCTTTGTTCGGCCAATTAGTCGGCAGGTCTCCATACCCACCACCCCTCACCTGTATTCATTCTGCCATCTTGGTTTTTTCGTTTTTCATTTGTTTATATTTTCAACACCTAGTTGGTGCTAGTGTATTAATCACTGATTTCATCACCAGACGACCTGCCTGTTTAGCCACCAGGCGGCAGCCATATTGGTTTATGTTTTTAAAGTATAAGTAGTGCTGCATATTGGATTATATTTTCAATTAATAGGTGGCGTTAATTTCTCGATTTCCATGCCGAGTGATCTGTCGGTACCCGCTCATTCTGACGATTCAACCGCAAAGTGAGCTGTTGGCACTCACATTTGTTTCATAGACATACAAAAAACTGTAATTTTTCATCCTATTTAAAAAAAAATTATTTTCCTAATCAGCGGTATTCTTACATGCATAATTTATTAAATCGATAATTTTTGTAAAAAAAATTTTTAATTAAGACCGAACAAAAATCATATTTCGTTTTAATGATAATTAAATTACCATTGAAATTGAGTATTTATTCTGTGGTCCCTCACCACACCACTTAAGTCCGACCAGTTATTCACCCACGCTTAATACCTTACCAATACCGCTCTTGTTTTGAGCATTTTCAGCCACAGCGTGCTGGTGTGGGGAAAGTATATAATGGATAAAATGTCGACTTTCGGCACAGTTTCTCGTCTGATGCCAGAGGTGACAGATCGCTCTCTCACGCCTAATATTTTAGCTTTCCGACTGGTTAGTTCAGATATTTATTTCCATCAGGTCGCAGGATACTATCAAGCGTGCACGTAAAATGCATATATTTTCCCGCGAAATTACAAATCTGCTCAAATTTGGAATATCGGTTCGGGCCAGCCAGCTTGTCTCTGGAGGAATGTAATCACATAAAATATGGCACTAGAACTTAGTTTTTTTATTTATATATTAACCACTTAATTAATTTGCGAAGGCGTTACCTCAGTACCCGTGACGCTATTGTAACACTTAATTTGCATTCACCAAATGTGTTCGAAGGCACGAAAATTATGAATGTTCGAATAATGCAGATCGAGTGACATATCAGTGTGTAAAATGTGGCATGCCATTTGCTAGGTGCAATAACTTGCAGAGGCATGCAAAAACCTGCGTATCTGTAGGACCTTCACCTGGCAAAATCCGCNATTTGCTAGGTGCAATAACTTGCAGAGGCATGCAAAAACCTGCGTATCTGTAGGACCTTCACCTGGCAAAATCCGCCGAGTACAGTCTCCGTCTCCGCAGCTTACGAGTGTACCTCCTACAAAACCAAGGGTTCAGGATGAGCATCCGCCATCGTGCCAGCAACCCTCACGACCAAGAATCGTGGCAGGGTCTGGGTTGGTTAATGTCAATGGTTTCGTTGAGGCCCAAAAACTGCATTCCATCACAGATGACAAAATGAGTATAAGTGAGAGGTGTTGGGGATTGAGACCTACCGACTAATTGGTGGAACGAAGGTGGATAATTGGTAGTGGGGTTGGGGCAATTAGCCAATGACAAATATTGGCGGAGCAATTAAATATATTGGAAGGGGTTGTGGGGGTGGCGAAATTAGTTAATGAGAAACATTGGCGGAGAAATGAAATATATTAGAAGGGGAAGTTGAGGGGATCAGTCGTCTGCTGCGCGTGGTGCTGGGGGGACCTTCAGCAATTTATAAACAAATGACAAACAAAAGGCCAAGATGGCGCACACGTTAGAATGGGTATAGATGAGGAGCGGTGGGGGTAAAGGGGACATCCGAAAATGTAAGTTTTTAAAATAAATTTTTAATGAAAAAATTTTTGATAATACAATTTTGAAGACAGTTTTTTAAAATAATTGTTGTTAATAATATATTTTTTAAATAATTGTCGATAATATTTTAATAATTCTTAATATTTTTTTTAACTTTTTTTTTTTTTGTTTTAAGGTTTAAGGTCACGGGGTCAAGGTAAAATGTCAATGTCACCTGAATCTATTATAATCTATTATGGCTGCCGACCGACCCGAATGACAGAGCACGAACAGCTCCGACGCTCCGTTCCCAGGTCCCGATGTGCCAAAGTCCCCATAATTCCTGTACTCACAAAGTTTGTAAGTAACTGGATTTCAGAATTCTGCGCATGCGCGCTGACGTGTTGGAAATTGCCACCTTCTGTCTCGCCACGACGCTATATTTTTTACTGTTCGTCTCCTTGCATCAGGTTACGAACTGATTCATAAAGGATGGCATTTAGAAATTAGGCAAGTAAGTCCATTTTAAATTTAAGTAATTCCAGAAAATAAACTTTCTGTGAGGTGAAGGAAGAGTTCAGGCCTTGGTGTGTGTTCCACTTTTTTGATTTGTTATATAGACATGCGTGGTGGTCACACAATACATTCCCATTCCAGAGGACCCGGGTTCGATTTGTGGTCCGACCATCATGTAATTTTGTGGGCAAAATGGTGGGGGTGACAAGCAAGCGTGGCTGGTCTTCGGCTGGCCACATTATATATATATAGCAAAGGAATTATTTCTTACTAGGCATTACCAACACACCTATTTTTTCACTGTTTTAATTCATATTAAATATAAATGAAATCGTATGATTTATTGATAAAATATAATGAAAATTTTAACAAAACAGAAAATAAGGCACTTTAATGTTAACACAAGTATAAAACGGTGGTGATACATGATATATTTAGGAAACAAATAAACACGTCATATAGAGTGCGATTTTTCAAAGGTTTGATAAATAAAGTGCGAAGAAACCGCGAATAGACTGTATAAAAAATATAAACTAGCAGTCTCACGTAAGTTTGTAAATGCACACGAAACGACGGTGCCTCGTTCGCAAACGTCCTAGCGAGAGCTGGCGTCGTAATCGCTTTCGTGCTGTGGCAAGATGCACAGTAAGATGCTACTCGCTCGCGCCTGGATACAGCCTGCTCGTTTGCCGAGGGTGTCGGCATCCTCCCCTCCCCCACCCCCCTTGAACAAGGTCTCGCCACTCCCCAAGCGTGCGCGCCTCGGCGGCCGATGCCTTGAGGCCAGTTCTCGCCTCGCAGCGGAATGGCGTCGACGTTAATAGAATCATCCCCTGGCGCGTGGAGTCCAGCCGCCTGCTTACCCTTCTCCTCCTAAACCCCCTCTCCAACTTGCCAGTCTTCAAACCATGAAGCCGGATACTGCCAGCTACAACCCTCCATCTCGCGTCGGCTCGCGTCACTGTAGTCGACCGTCCACTGTGGCTACACTATATATATACACACATACACATACACATATATATATATATATATATATATCTCCGGATAACGCGAACCGATTTAGAGGAACAAAAAAACATTACTAATAAGAAGGTTAGGAAGCCTTAGGAGTACTTTTCCAAGAAGTAGACTTCACTGTACTTGTATCTGTTACGTATGACAACGTGCTTGTAATCTGTAAATATGGTTAAATGTGCTTTGCTTCATATAAAATAAATTTCTGTAAGTATGTTTTTATCAATTGACTTTTCCCTCATTGTTTGGTTAACCCGGGTTTTCGTTATCCCGGATCGGCTCCGGTCTCAATTGATCCGAATTAACAATGTTATACTGCGTGTGTATGTATATACACAAATGCATGTATATATATATATATATATATATATATATATACACACACACTGTAGTAGGCGTACATATTATAAAAAAATAATCTTGGGAACTAGTTGCCCCAGAACAGGGTTAGTATACTCCAAGGGAAAAAAAATATATTTCCGAGCACTTATCAAGATGTTCCTAAAATGCATCAAGAAGCCTAACAAAGATTTTATCTGTGCGTGTTCACACACACGCAAGCACTCGCACGTGCAGGCAAGTACACACTCACGCCATATCAATTATAAAAAAAAATGCTTACAGTAAATGAAATGGATTGATAATTTGGCCAACTTAGCATCATCTCCATAGCTTTCTCTTAAATATTCATTCATAAAATAAACATCGCTGTTGACAGGGTATGATATGTATTATGTATCTGTTTTTTCTTGCGACGTGATTTCAAAATAACCTCTAATCACATGCCTGAGTTTAGCCTGTTCCACAATCATTATGTTAATAACACGAATGACGAAAATACCATAAAATCACATACCACAAAAATTATTTTTTTCATTTTTTTTGTATTTTGTACTAACCAGTTCTGACAATAACATTTTCTCTGAAACATCACATACCATACCAAGATGAAAAATGCCCATCTTAATGACAAGACAAAATAAGTTTAAGCACTTGTGCCTGCCGTATGCCACTTAAGTATTGCCTAGTAATTTGTTGAGGCATTATTTGAACACCTTGTCTTATCGAAACTTTGGTGCCGGATCGACAACACAGCCAGCCAGTTTGTCTATGACCACCATTTTGTCACATATTAATGTATCCATGCTAATATCGATATATCTTGTCTATATCTGCACTATCGATAGCTTACTTAAAAAAAAATAAAAAACCAAAAAGTTTGCGATGAAGGCTACAGGCCCACATGCAGCCAACAATAAATCTCATCTTTCTTAACTTGCCTCATTTAAATTCAGGTATCAAAGTAAAATTGAAGTATTTTAAAGTTCATGGGAAAAATTTATTTTCAAGAACTTTTCAAGGGTTAAAATTGTACGAACACTGCCAAAATTTCCAATACGTTCTGCAAGAGATAAAAATTGCAAATTGTAACTGTAGATAGTACTGCAAAACAATAAGATTATTGACTGAGTATTTTGTATTATACCTCGGAGTAGGTAATCACACTAAGGCGAAATGGCGTAGCAGTTAATTAATGGAGGAGTACTCGTTCTTTGATTAGCTGCGCGTGGCTTTGGGAACGGATCTCGTGTCTGATTGGCTACTGTATGCTGCGAAATTTTCCCTATTGGCTTTGCCGCCGGCTGCAAGTTGCTTACCAGGCACTGATTGGTGAGCGACGTTCCGACATGTTGCTGGCCGGTGACGCCATTTCGGTGGCGCGTGCTGCCGGAGTTCGCGGCGTAAGCGGCTATTTCGCCTCTGTATTCTTAAGTACTCTGTGATAATACGCATAGAACTGCACAATTCTGGAGTTCAGTGACTTAAGTTAGCCTTTACAATCTTATTATAGGCTGTTCGCTGTAAAGTGAGAACTTTTGAAATAAACCTTTGAAAAATGTCACTGCCCCTAACCTATGTGTATTTTAACGAGCACACTGACTGGCATGCACCCAGTTAAGTTGGTAACGACCGAGGGAAAGTAGTTCCGTGTGTTAAAGTTCAATTAATTGTGTTAGCTAAACATTTGTGAGTACTGAAAAAAATTATGTTACTTTCTGTTTTTTTAATGCATGTTAGCGTAAGAAATAGCAAATATGTAAGAAATTTAATTTTCCAATAATTATACATTTTTACTTTGCGTGAATAAAGTGTTCAGACCCACGGCAATGTTAATTTTATACATGGTGGAAGAATACACGAAGTGCATACAAGTAGATCTTAAGCAGGCCTTTCGAAAGTGCTCAGTTTACCGTGAACAACCTTTACGTATAATCATGCAGGTATCAACTACACATTGTTTTTTTGCTGTCACAATGGAAGGCGATGATTGGGCCAGCATTTTGTCACGTGTCTGTTATTGGCTCAGAATTCTTAACAAGCATCAAATAACAAACGTACAAGCTTTTGAAGTCTACCTTGTCCTGAAATAAAACTGATAATTTTTTTAGGTCTCTCATTATACTTCCTTAACTTCGGCATGTCTCGGCGCATTCTTGAAAGCGAGTAGCAGCTACCAACATTCGAAAATATAATATTGTCGTGTACATACTGACAGCACAGTAATACACGAGCAGCCCTCGGAATTGATGGAATTCTCATAAACGGTGATTGACAAGATGTTTTCAGATTTTGACTTAATATTTGTATCGACAGAAACGTTCTATCGGTATTCACGCAAGTGCCACTTTNTCGACAGAAACGTTCTATCGGTATTCACGCAAGTGCCACTTTGTAAGTGGGCAAATGATGTAGATTTACAAAACGTTGTCTTGTAAATCTACAAAATGTTTGTAATTCTAAAAGTATGCCAGAGTTGAAGAAATTTTCACTAAGTAATTGCTAACACATTTCTTGAAATCAGTGTAGTTATTGAATAAAAACACTCCCATGTCCGTGATTATTTTATCTTCTGAACTTAAAAAACTGATGACTTGTATTTTAAGTATCGACTGTTGTCACCGAGTGTGTTAGATAGCTGTCTGTACCCTGACAAACATTAAATTACAAATTTCCCTGTTTATGAGTCAGCTGCCAATTAGCATAAAATTTTCACGTAGGCCCACGTGAAACTTAACTTCAAAAGCCAACCTTTTAAGACTGACTTATAGTAATTTCATAATAAACATTCAAAAATGTGCATTACGTCAGGTGACGTAGCGTTTAAACACTGCAGTAATCTCCCAAGGTTTCTACAAAAATTCTTATTGGGTTTAATATTTCATTCTGCTTTATATTTACTATTGGTATTTTTATTCTCCCGAAAATCATCTTTTTTATCTTTTTTTTCGTTTAAAGCTTTTGTTCCGTGCAGATTCATATTAAGGTACGTACAAAATTACAATTACACCATATTTTGTCCGTCTTTTTCTTTTGANTTGTTCCGTGCAGATTCATATTAAGGTACGTACAAAATTACAATTACACCATATTTTGTCCGTCTTTTTCTTTTGACCTGAGTGTTCGTCGACATGTTTAAGCTACTCCGCTCCCTCAATTTTAATTTTGTTGTTGGAGAGATATGTGTATCCTACGCCATGTATTGTACTTTAAGTTGTTGCACAATATGAACACACAGTAATTGTATCTGCAATTCAAATTAATTATAATGTATAAGCAATAATTTTCTCCANTAATTATAATGTATAAGCAATAATTTTCTCCAAGAACAGTATTCATTCAACTGTTGGTTTTGGTTTTGCACTGCATAATCCATCTGACTGTCTCGTTAGTGACTACAAAAATGACTCCAGTTTTTACATTTTGTTTCTACATTTGTTTTCGAAACCTATAAACGAAATTTTTCCTTCCACAACTAGCTGTATAGGAGTGTTTTACTTTGATAATCAATAAGTGCTGCTATTTGGAGTTCCCCGCTTATAAGTTCCCAACTGAACTGCTAAACGGGAATATTACGTTTCGAAGCTGTTACGCCAACGAAGTAATCATTAAATTTTTTCGAAAATTCCTATCCCATATCAGTACAAAACAAATTAGAATTTCATTTATTAATAGTTAGCGTGCAACTTTTGTTTTTTTAACCCCACCAACGGGGTTCGAAAGTCGCATGGCATCAGAGAGTTACAATTGGTTTTTAATCAGCATTTTTACATGGAAACGTGTATTAGTTACATTTGGTCCTTGCAGCACGTATTGGAGTTAAAACTTCGTGTGATTAATGTGAAACACATATTTAAAAATTTTCTTTTTAAATTTTTGAATAATTTGTTATAGTACCAGTATGCANTGCAGCACGCATTGGAGTTAAAACTTCGTGTGATTAATGTGAAACACATATTTAAAAATTTTCTTTTTAAATTTTTAAATAATTTGTTATAGTACCAGTATGCAGATGTACTAATATAATTGTGACTCAAAACCTTAAATTGAACCTTTCATTTTTTAAATATGTATGTCACCAATACCCAGATCCTTAAAATATTTCCTTATGATATAAATAATTGCTTCTCTCTAATAGGAAAATGCTCTTGATTTATTTAAATGCACGTATCTTACGCACTGTACTGAAATTGCTGAGCTACTTGCGTTAAAATAAATCTGAGACTTTTTATGTATGAAAAATTTTTTGTTAACAAAAAAAGATACCGGGCGTGCAGGAATTATACTTGCGACGAGAATATTCGCGATTGAACAGTTTAAAAACACTGAGAAAGTTTAAAATTGTGTACCACGAATCCTAGTGGCAAGTAAAAATTTATATTCCTTTTTTTATAATACAGTTTTTCACTATGTGAATTTACAATTTCTAGTACTTAAATCCGCAGCATGGTCTGTTATGGATCTGCTGGGTAGGAAGCATAAATTATTATGTCGGTTATACATATCAAGAAGACAAAGTTCATCTATGTTAGTCCCTTTCTGTTTGTGAAGCCAAAGTTGACAATTTAGTTGAACAACAAATGCAAAATAATGATCCATTAGATTAGCGTGTATTGCGATCTTTATGTCAGTCCAAATACATTTACTATCAAAATATAGGTTCGTTTTCCAACCCGAAAGTTCGTGCATTAGTCTATGATTCATTGTGGCTGTTGGACGGTTGCTGTACGGGGATGGCGTGGCAAAACGCATTAGCGCAGCTCGCAGAGAAGCAATACAGGTCTAGATATTGAGATTAGTATTAGGACGTGCTTGAGTGATTTCTGGAACTGGCCAGCGAGGCGGGCAGAAATTTATAATCGCTCCCCTCAGCTGTTCATTACCAGACCTGTCGTGGGTTTCCACCCCTTTTCACCCCTCGTTTCCTTTCCACCCGCCGCTCAGCGCGGTAAACAGCCTCGAAGGGAAGAGCAGATCTGACGTGGCCACTACCTCGCCATCCTTCACGCCATTGTCTATACGGTGGTCAAGTTAACCCTTTTCGTGCCACCACAAAAAAAAAAATACCAGTGTGCCATTCAGAGTAATCAAATGTTCTATAGATTTAATTGATTTTATTTTAATTCATTTAAATATTTTCTCAAGAGTTCTAAGCTAAATAAATGGCAGCTCTACTTAATATTACACAAGTTTAGATTATACAAAAACATTAAGGTAAGTTCAGATCACAGTTACACATATCAACATGTACATAAAACAATCACTAAGGTCCTGAAATTTCGCTAATTTATTTTGCGACAAGGTAGACTTCCCAGTTCACAGTTAAATATTCTAACCACGTTCTGGTGCAATTAATTTTAGGTTGAGACCTGCAAATTTGCTACGTTAACAGGAGGGATTGCAATCGACTTTACAGTTAGTTTATTCCCGTATTTTCGTAGGTCTGCTGTATTTTTAACGAAATATTTTATTTCTTTGATCAGGTCGCAAGTAGTTGACCATTCCACCGTTGAGATTGTTCTCCTTTTAGTCCTTGGAAGGAGTGTCTAACACAATTTCCGCTAATGAGTAGAGACCTGAAAAATTCGCGTTTTCATTTCGGGACAAGCTAGAATTCAAAACCCCGTACGTTTGTATTGCTAATGCTATTGGTCTACCCGTTAAATTACACGTCCTGGACAACCCTGAGCCTATAACAAATACACAGTAAAATGCAGACCGAATCACCGTCTTTCGCTAATACAACAAGCAACAAATGAACAGTGATATCTGCATGATTTTGCATAAGAAAATAGAGTATAGCCTACAGGTCATTGAACTCGCGAATTTTTCAGGTCTCTTACTAATGAGATATCAAGCGAACGTATAACATATTGATGTTTAGTTTGTCGCGTGATAAACTGACAATTCTCACTGGCCAATTAAAATGTTTGAACCTGCAGTGCTACATGCTAAATGCTGTACACGATAAAGTGAGCACTTTTGAAATCAACCTATGAAAAATGTCACTGTCTGTACCTCCATATATTTTAATGGGTACAATGACCGGCATGCGCCCAGTAAAGTTGGTAAGAACGAAGAGAAAGTAGTTCTATTCTTTAATGTTGAATTAAAAATCTTACGGAAACATTTCTGAAAACTGAAATTATTACTTTTGCTTTCTGTTTTTAAACGCATCTAATTGTAGGAAATAATAAATTTGTAAAATATTTACTTATCCAACAATTTCACAGTTTCACTTAATTAGTGTATGAATAAAATAGCCAGGCCCTTGGCAATGTTAGTGTTTACATATGGCGCAAGAATACGCAATGGGCATGCAAGTAGATACTAAGCAGGGCTTTCGAAAGTGCTCAGTTTACCGTAAAGAGCCTTTAATTAACAATATTTTGCTTAAAGTGTTATTTACAACTCCCTTGTGATTATAAAAGTAGACCTTCCTTAATAAAGTATTTATTTCCGTGTTCTGTGATTCGTAGTGAATATATGTTTAGTTTTTTGCTCTACTGAATTTTTCCAGGCTTACCTTCCTTTTTAATTTCTTCTCCACTTAATAGGCCGAATGTTTTGTTCTCTGTAGTAATTTTATTATTAGCGTGATGAAAGAAATATAGTTTTGACTCTAATACTACACAAATGTCACACATACTTTGANGTAGGAAGCATAAATTATTATGTCTGCTATACATATCAAGAAGACAAAGTTCATCTATGTTAGTCCCTTTCTGTTCGTGAAGCCAAAGTTGACAATTTAGTTGAACAACAAATGCAAAATAATGATCCATTAGATTAGCGTGTATTGCGATCTTTATGTCAGTCTAAATACATTTACTATCAAAATATATGTTCGTTTTCCAACCCGAAAGTTCGTGCATTAGTCTGAGATTCATTGTGGCTGTTGGACGGTTGCTGTACGGGGATGGCGTGGCAAAACGCATTAGCGCAGCTCGCAGAGAAGCAATACAGGTCTAGATATTGAGATTAGTATTAGGACGTGCTTGAGTGATTTCTGGAACTGGCCAGCGAGGCGGGCAGAAATTTATAATCGCTCCCCTCAGCTATTCATTACCAGACCTGTCGTGGGTTTCCACCCCTTTTCACCCCTCGTTTCCTTTCCACCCGCCGCTCAGCGCGGTAAACAGCCTCGAAGGGAAGAGCAGATCTGACGTGGCCACTACCTCGCCATCCTTCACGCCATTGTCTATGCGGTGGTCAAGTTAACCCTTTTCGTGCCACCACAAAAAAAAAAATACCAGTGTGCCATTCAGAGTAATCAAATGTTCTATAGATTTAATTGATTTTATTTTAATTCATTTAAATATTTTCTCAAGAGTTCTAAGCTAAATAAATGGCAGCTCTACTTAATATTACACAAGTTTAGATTATACAAAAACATTAAGGTAAGTTCAGATCACAGTTACACATATCAACATGTACATAAAACAATCACTAAGGTCCTGAAATTTCGCTAATTTATTTTGCGACAAGGTAGACTTCCCAGTTCACAGTTAAATATTCTAACCACGTTCTGGTGCAATTAATTTTAGGTTGAGACCTGCAAATTTGCTACGTTAACAGGAGGGATTGCAATCGACTTTACAGTTAGTTTATTCCCGTATTTTCGTAGGTCTGCTGTATTTTTAACGAAATATTTTATTTCTTTGATCAGGTCGNTACAGTTAGTTTATTCCCGTATTTTCGTAGGTCTGCTGTATTTTTAACGAAATATTTTATTTCTTTGATCAGGTCACAAGTAGTTGACCATTCCACCGTTGAGATTGTACTCCTTTTAGTCCTTGGAAGGAGTGTCTAACAAAATTTCCGCTAATGAGTAGAGACCTGAAAAATTCGCGTTTTCATTTCGGGACAAGCTAGAATTCAAAACCCCGTACGTTTGTATTGCTAATGCTATTGGTCTACCCGTTAAATTACACGTCCTGGACAACCCTGAGCCTATAACAAATACACAGTAAAATGCAGACCGAATCACTGTCTTTCGCTAATACAACAAGCAACAAATAAACAGTGATATCTGCATGACTTTGCATAAGAAAATAGAGTATAGCCTACAAGTCATTGAACTCGCGAATTTTTCAGGTCTCTTACTAATGAGATATCAAGCGAACGTATAACATATTGATGTTTAGTTTGTCGCGTGATAAACTGACAATTCTCACTGGCCAATTAAAATGTTTGAACCTGCAGTGCTACATGCTAAATGCTGTACACGATAAAGTGAGCACTTTTGAAATCAACCTATGAAAAATGTCACTGTCTGTACCTCCATATATTTTAATGGGTACAATGACCGGCATGCGCCCAGTAAAGTTGGTAAGAACGAAGAGAAAGTAGTTCTATTCTTTAACGCTGAATTAAAAGTCTTACGGAAACATTTCTGAAAACTGAAATTATTACTTTTGCTTTCTGTTTTTAAACGCATCTAATTGTAGGAAATAATAAATTTGTAAAATATTTACTTATCCAACAATTTCACAGTTTCACTTAATTAGTGTATGAATAAAGTAGCCAGGCCCTTGGCAATGTTAGTGTTTACATATGGCGCAAGAATACGCAATGGGCATGCAAGTAGATACTAAGCAGGGCTTTCGAAAGTGCTCAGTTTACCGTAAAGAGCCTTTAATTAACAATATTTTGCTTAAAGTGTTATTTACAACTCCCTTGTGATTATAAAAGTAGACCTTNTCTTAAAGTGTTATTTACAACTCCCTTGTGATTATAAAAGTAGGCCTTCCTTAATAAAGTATTTATTTCCGTGTTCTGTGATTCGTAGTGAATATATGTTTAGTTTTTTGCTCTACTGAATTTTTCCAGGCTTACCTTCCTTTTTAATTTCTTCTCCACTTAATAGGCCGAATGTTTTGTTCTCTGCAGTAATTTTATTATTAGCGTGATGAAAGAAATATAGTTTTGACTCTAATACTACACAAATGTCACACATACTTTGANAGTAATTTTATTATTAGCGTGATGAAAGAAATATAGTTTTGACTCTAATACTACACAAATGTCACACATACTTTGAGTTGTTTTTTGTAGTTTAGAGTTAATAGAGTAATCAAACTTTATATAATGAGTGTGAAGTGATAATCGATGATAATATAATTACATTTTTTCGTTTAATGCAGTGGGGCTGATGAAGAACGTAATTTAATGGGTAAGGCATGGGAGATTTAAATCAGCAATTTATCCACGTTCATTTACAATTTTGGGTGTTCCAGTCAAGAATAATTTTGATCCGAACCGCACTTGACGCCGACTCTGTGTTTGCTTGATTATCACGAATAGTTAACTAATTTCTCAGTGCTCGATAAAAATGACTCGAACCATTCGCAAACTAGAGCTGTAACCAAAGTCCACAAACCAGATCGCCCGTGGGGAAAGACACTGACAGCATTCGGCCACAGAAATACAGAATAGATAAGTACACAGTAGTGAAATGGCATGGTAATTCCTTTGATGGGGGCGCGCATTCTCTGGTTGGCTGTGCAAGGCTCTGGATGCTGGCCTTTTGTCTGATTGGCTATCGCGTGCTGCGAAATATTCCCTACCTATTTGGGCTGCCGCCTGGCAAGCAATTTAGCAGGTGCTGATTAGCGAATGGTATTGCGCGATATTGCCTGCCAGTGGCGCCATTTTGCTGGCGTGTGCTGGTTGGAGTACGCGGCATAAGGAGATGTTTCACTTTTGTATATGTAAGTATTCTGGGGTTAGGCAGTGAACCCCGCTGCGTAAAGAGACGCACGTCCATATACTACTTCCTGGTGCAACATGTACACAATTGTACACACCAGGTCTGAATGGAAAAGGAAACTGCTCTAGCATTCTCGTGGAACGTGGACAGAGTGGGAAATTACAAACGGTAAACCACTTAGGCCCTGTAGTTCGGTTCCTCAATATCGGACACACGACCTCCAGAACGCGAGGCAAACATGCCATCGTATTACGTACCATATACGTCGCAACTTCTTCCGCAGTGTACACGAACCTGCACCGCGTCTTCTGCAATAGAACTTTCCAAGATGATCCTGGTACTGTACATCTTTTCCTCCCTTGAAAGGGAAACGGCTCCACTTTTATCGATTTATAATACCAGCGAAGTTAACAGAAAACAAGGTGTGCTGATTCAGCGCAGTGACTCAACGCCATAAAATGACGGTGCACTTGTTATTTCTGACATAAGTAAACCGTTCGATCCCGCCTGCCTGCAGTTTTGTTGCGCGTTCCAGGTCTCGAAACGCGTGAGCTCTAAGGTCGACTATGCTTACTCACCACTTGCCTCAACGCCTCTACGAGCAAGCCCCTCAACGGGCGTGCAGTCTTGACATCGACGATTCTCCTGAACATGACTTTGAGCGGTGATCCTATATTTTTATGTCACGCTATGGAATATGAGAGTATGATGCGTGTCAAAAGACAATTCTGAAGTTTGTGTATAGAAAATTTAGCAGCTAAACTGATAACACCCGTTTTAGACATTTTCCCGCCCAAAAAATTATCTTTCAATTTGAAATGAGAACTTGAAACTTGTATTTGGGCATGAAACGTTTCTTAAATAATTACCTTGTTTAGACACTACTCCGAAATATCTGGCCTTTTTTTAATCACGTGTTTTCTACCGAACCTCTGCGGATGCGCCAAACAGACGGAGTCCTTAATATATGAGCTCAAGTGTTGCAGTCATATTTGCATAGTAATTGTGTCGAGAGTGCTTCTTGCAACCAGTAAAGAACGTGCTGCATGCTTGGTGATTTTAGCATTAACCATTCATANATTGTGTCGAGAGTGCTTCTTGCAACCAGTAAAGAACGTGCTGCATGCTTGGTGATTTTAGCATTAACCATTCATAAACCAGAAATGTAAGAACTTCTAAAAATTGGATTGCCCTCATAGACGACGATCTAAAGCACTTGACACTGCTGCTTTGCTGTGTGCAACTATTCTTCATGTAAAACGTGTCTACTATCGTGAAAACGGTTGGTTAATTAGTTAAAACAGTTATTTTAACTTACAATAATTTTATGACTGACTTTGTGGTAAAAATCAACGAATAACTTCGTTATTCACAAATATGTACGTGTTATGGACGGCCGAAAGATCTAAATTAAATATTTTATTCCCTCTTATTTTATTTTATGGACAAAAACTTGTATAGTTCCACACTTATATTAAAAAGGGGATGAAGCATCTGCGATATTCATTTATGTACTATCCAAAATTTCTGATTAAGTTATATTCACTCGAACCCTTACATCAACAGTCATTTTTCACCGTTTATTACCCTGTAATGCTCCGTGCCTCGAATAACTTGTAGATAGATGGACTGTAGACTGAACCCTGTTGAATGCACAGGCCATGGATACGTTGGGAAGTGAAAATATTTATGACCAGACGTGAGGCAACAGCGCCCAATGAATAAGAGTCATTCCGGTAGATGNACGTTGGGAAGTGAAAATATTTATGACCAGACGTGAGGCAACAGCGCCCAATGAATAAGAGTCATTCCGGTAGATGATGACATTTATAAACTTTATTCCGCAATATCTTCAGGCTGTGAATTATTACTGTCAGTATCGCAAAACATCTCGAAGATTTACATTTTACACAAGCTGCTTGAAGCAGGAACATGTCCCTACGATNACTGTCAGTATCGCAAAACATCTCGAAGATTTACATTTTACACAAGCTGCTTGAAGCAGGAACATGTCCCTACGACGCAGTTCAACATTTACAATAAACATATCAAGTGTAACGCACTTGCCTGCAGAAACAACCATGTTTCAGTTTATGGAGTTGGTGAAATAAAAGGATGGTATTATAATGCTTATATATATACGTGCTGTCAACCATACGTATTTACCAAGAGGAGAAGGAGCAAACCAAGAAGAGTGAGTTAATAGTAGGCCTATAGTAGCTTTGATAAAAACAATAACATTTTTTGTTCCTGCTGAAATATAATTTTATGTATGAATATAAATATAATTAAATAATTATAGGCTGTTCGAAGTTATCTAAGCTCTCTCGAAAGACCTGATTGTATTCTACTGCACTGTCTATTTTGTATTCTACCGCCATATGTGAAATTATCACCAGCACGAACCCAAACACTTTAGTCATGCGCCCGTCGGGTCGTCCAAGAGAAAATGACATTGTTAGTGTCAAATGTAATTATTTCTCTTCTGTGCATTACAAAAAGCAGAGACTAAATTAATTCATTCAGATACANTTGTTAGTGTCAAATGTAATTATTTCTCTTCTGTGCATTACAAAAAGCAGAGACTAAATTAATTCATTCAGATACAGTGTACACAATTGCGCACATAACGGACATGGTTATTTTGGCCGGTACTTTAAACTGCGCGGCTCAGTACCCAATGATATCCCTCCGTGGGGAACTTATCTGTTAACCATTTTACTATAGGTTATGTTTGGTTCGTATTACTTTAACCGGAAAATAAAGCCTACAANGGAACTTATCTGTTAACCATTTTACTATAGGTTATGTTTGGTTCGTATTACTTTAACCGGAAAATAAAGCCTACAACTCATTCGTTGTGACAACGTAACAAGTGTTGTGTCGAATTAAGTAGAGTATGCATCATGAAATGTCTAGTTTACAATACTTGAAACTGTGGGTCTGCAAAGGTTAAATAAAGTTTATGTCCACAGATTTAAACACCACACTTTTGATATGACGTTAAGATATGGACATGGAGCTACTTTTTCTTTACTACGACCACGTCAGTGTATATGTTAATATATACAGTATTTGCAATTATGGNACAACGGAGTTGGCAACGCAAATAAACAATAGAAAAATAATTTTATGTAGGCGTGGATAAACGGGACGATCGCGTAGGTCTCCTTCCTCCAGCCCACAACCAAAGAGTACTTAAGTGAAGAGATATGGGTGGCTCTTAACATCGAGGTCTTGAGAGCCGCTGAAGCGAGGTATGGAGCAGCGCCGAAATGCAAAAGCGGGGGAAACGGGAGATCCCGAGAAAACTCGCTGACCAGCGGCATCGTCCGGCATGATTCCCACGTGCAAAAATCGGGGGACGACCCCGCGGGGAATCGTAGCCGGTTTGCCTTTGTTGGAGGCGAGTAGTCTAACCACTACACCACCGCTGTCCCTTACAGAGTACTAAAGAATACAGAGGCGAAACAGCTGATTATTCCCGAACTCCAGCCGCACACGCCAGGAAAATCGCCTCACTGGCCAGTAACATGTCGAATCTCCTTTCACCAATCAGCGCTTGGCAACCTACTCGCCAGTATGCTGTAGTCAATCAGACACAAGTGCCCTTAGAGTCCCGCGCATCCAATCAGAGAATGGGTATACTTACATAAAAGGATCCGCCACACCATTTCGCCCCTGTTTCGCAGCGTGGGTTCCACAAAAATGGTGGTGATTTCTCAGAAGAGGGTATGCTGCCGTTTTGTCCTCGCCCACTGTCATTTCGTGACGTCCGTTCATGAGGCCGACCGGGAAAGAACTTATTTTTTAGGTAGAGCTTCGGGGTGTTCTTTGAGCCAGTTTCATATCGTACCCCAGGACGTAAGAACACATTGATGTAATTTACTAATCAGTGAAGAAGTCGACCATCCATAAATTTAACTATCACAGAAATCGAACCCGTGACCTGTACTTGAGGAATGAAGCACGTCAACCATTCGACTTTAAAAGTTGTTCTGTTACGACGCACGTAAAAAAAAACTACCGGTACTTGCTTTTTTCCTGACACACAGAAGCGAATTCAGGACGGAATCGGATGCGATCCCTCATTGATCTCGGGCGGGAAAGAGTAAGGGTGGTCTCGCCCAGGAAGAAGGGTGCATGGGCGCGGGGAGGAAGTTGGTGTCGGAGCCGTCACAAAGGG
>NQII01004277.1:132732-174574 GCA_002778355.1 Clitarchus hookeri
TGAACGCCATCCAAACCGTAACACCGGACATGTTGAAAAGAGCGTGGAACGAGTTTGATTATCGCGTAGATGTCGTTCGGGCCGCTCATGATGGCCACATTGACCATTTATGAATGTAAAGTAAACAAACTTCACTGTTCCACGGTTCATTTGATTGGTCAATCAAGGTTGTAGGTTGTTTGGTTTTGATATTATAGACCTCCAAAGTTGGGGTATTCTTTTATACTCACCCTGTTTTATCACGCTGAGCAACACTGAAGCCAAATACATTACAAGTAGCCGTTATGAAAGGTAAACGGCTATGATGTGCTCGTGTTTAATCAAAACAGGTTTTGGTTGGATAATCAGTAGGCCTACATGTTGTAACGTGTAAAACGTTAAATCGTTAAATGTAATGTACCGCCAGTCAATGTAACGTGACGTGTTACGTGTAAAACGTAATGAAACGTAACAACGAAACTACTTCCTCGTACTCANCGCCAGTCAATGTAACGTGACGTGTTACGTGTAAAACGTAATGAAACGTAACAACGAAACTACTTCCTCGTACTCACTGCTGCTCGATAACACGTGTGAGAACTGGAAATTAGAATCCCTTTACTGACGATTGAAGGCAGTCTGACGGTTTTTTTTTGTCCGGCCCCGTCCAGACTGTAAGTAGGAATACACACACACACACACTTTATCTTACCAATATGCAGTAACGTGTAACATTTGTACACCCAGCAACACAGCAATCTGGTAGTAAAAATACTTGGGGACAGAATGAGCACAAACACAAACAGGAAAACCAGGAGGAAACTTACTATTACTATGAAATGACAACAATGGGTAGCTGTGTTTGAAAAATATCTGTAAGTTTAATTGAACTCAGAATAACTTGACTTAAAAAAAAAAAAACATAATAATTCATCCAGATGGCAATACAAATTAGCAGATTATATGTGGCTCCGAAAATGTTAACCATATCATTTAAATATTTCTGCTTGGGTAGTGCCCGCGTGATGGTTAAAAAATTTAAATATTTGAAAATGTTAAAAAATTACGCCAAAATCCTTTAGTATTCCTTTAAAAGTAATTAATTTAAATAAAACGCTTGCAATTAGCTAGCGGCAGAGCAAGGATTCAGTTCAGGNAGTATTCCTTTAAAAGTAATTAATTTAAATAAAACGCTTGCAATTAGCTAGCGGCAGAGCAAGGATTCAGTTCAGATTTACCGTAGTAAAATGTTGGAAAAGTCGTGTACGTACGAAAAACCACATGGTGGCGTGAGAAAATGTTCTACGTTGAATTAACGGTGTCAGGTGAAAACCTTATTTGTAATTTCTTAGCTAGAATTAGTAACAAACGTAGAATTTCGATGATCTTGAAGGTCCCGATGATCAGGTACGCCGACGGGGCATCTCTCCGGATGCGCAGCAGTCCTAGGTGACGTCTTCCGTATACGCAAGCACACGGCTTACGGCGCTAGCATACAGTTCAATGACACCTTAACGAACTTCTCACGAGTTCTAGCTAACCTCTCTGAAAGCTACGCGGAGGGGGCTCATTGGCCCTACTTATTGTTTTAAACACCCCGCGTCTTCGTCTCCGGTAGACGGCCTGCTATTTCAGGGGTGCGAACGTGGACTTCCCTAATAAAAATCTAAATTTAACACCTCGTGCAAAGTCCACCCGGGCTGTCTGCCTGACGTCGCATAACAAGATGTCCGTCTACTTCGTCGAAAACTTAACTTAGGAATGTTCTTTAAACACTGACCAATCACGAGGGTTACAATTTAAATTCATATGAACTGCCACTTAAAACTGCCCCAAAGTTCAAAATGCGTAGAGTCATATGGCCTTGTAAGTACACGTACATAACGTAAAAATAGAAAGACATAAATATGTGGCCAAAATAAAAATTCTGTTTAAAAATAAATACAATGGACTCTGTTTCAAAACAAATAAATCGTGCCACAAATAAAATAAACTATGTGAAAAATAGTATTGAGTCTATTAAACACAAACGTTACGTGTTACTTACTATTCATTTCTATGGCTCAAAATGTGTGTGTTACAGTGTCAAAGAAGAACAGTATTATTTATCTGGACACAGTTTGTATATAAATCACCGTCAAGGCTGAACCGCAGAATGGACATGCACGCAGAAGCTAAATTTTGTAGCGTTCTCTTTCACGTAGGTGGACAGGGCCTTATGACTGCTTGTAAGTTTTACTGTTGAAGATACCCGGTTGTTTCGGCTGACTCCTGTCAAGTTCGTTACCTAGGCACTGGGTGACTAATGACATCAAGCCACTTTGCTGACAGAAGACGACTGATTGCCAACCGTTTTGCATTCGTGTCACAACGAGAGGTGATTACTTTTCAGAAGCGACAAATTCGCTGATTTATTTACCACGTTAACTATTGTATTTNCATTCGCTGATTTATTTGCCACATTAACTATTGTATTTATTGCACATTTTCATTCCATCCGCAAATGTGTAAGGACGTACAGTTTTTATTTTATTTTAAGTGACAGTACAAAAGGTGTTAAACATTTTTGCAAGAATACTGTACATGCAGTAAATTAATTTTTGTAAAGTTGCACAAATATCAATATATCAAAGCATAAGAGCTATATTAGCAGGTACTTGCTTTGATTAACCAAGGTGTTATTCAAATTGAAATATCAATAGGCGCATTTGAATAATAAATTATAGTAATAAGATTTTAAAATTATCATCTATTTCAGCTCGCCTGTAACACCTTAGTAATACGTCCGTGCGTCACTCAAACGTGGCCGTTTTTCGGGCACAAGAGAATAATTATCGTGACAGGCGAAGCGGCTTCGCATTTGTTTGATTGACTGTTCTGTGGCTGAACGCTGTCCTCCCTCTTCGCGTAGTTCAGTGGCAGTCGAGGTATATCCTCGGTAAGTCTCCACAAAAAATAATGGTTTTGGCGTCATTTGGGAGTGCTCCAGCTCTCGACGTCATCAAACATGGAGATTTAGTGTTTCCTGGCATATTCATTTCAGTTATGTTGGCAGCACATAGTTGGTACCATGCCGAAGTGATAGTGTGTGCTCCTGGAATGCGAAAAATAACTCTTCCATGTGGCGCAGACTGATATTTTGGATCGGGACGTAACATTCGACGAATATTTTTCGGTGCTGGAATTTCGGATTGACGTGACGTGTTTATGAAACAGTTGTTATCAAACATTGTCTCGGCACTATTGGTTTTCAATATTTTATAACTCTTCTCTGAGTCTACTTTAGTTCACGATGTAGGAGCTTTAAAAATCACTCCGTTTGCCATTGACGATAATTTCCGACACCGGCTTTTCGGCTGTTAACCTAGCCTCAGTGCGATACTTTATGTTGCTTGTGAATCGTTTCTCCCCGTACTCGAAATCATGTATGTCGTTCCTACCGTTGACATGGCCGCCACTCACAGAACCCGAATCAGCATCAATGAAATCAGTAAAAGTCAGACAAGAAATTACTTCCAAACTGCTATTAATCAGTCGTACTTGGAACCTGTGTTATGTATTTGAGAGGTATTCATTGGAGTTCTTTAGAGGCCACCATTTGTTAAATTCGTGACACTGAGCCAACGTAATACTCAGTAAACTGCTACTGATGTCCAGTAGAGCGGTTTTCACTGATCTTGAGCAATTTCCGTTATTTCAGGCGTAGAGTGCATGAAGAAAATGAAGCCGGCACTTGCCGAAGCTCTCTTTCTTGCTAACATCAAGATGGTGTCAAGGTTATGGCTAAACCAAGGCCTCTAGATATGAAATAAAAGGCTCGTGCTGTCAGGAGCTGGGAAAGAAGCGGCTATACTTCGCCCANGGGGGGGGGGTAGAATGTCGTACAGTGCCCGTGTCAGCTGCGCAAGTATAGCCGCTCTTCATGTTCCAACGCTGACTGCTTTTCTCCCAGTAGAACTACCATAAACCACGCGGATAGGATCTGAAGTAAGAACACTGTTTATGTAAGTAAGGGCTTTGAGATGGCTGTACACTTCCTCTAACCTAGTTTTAATGCAGCTAGGCAGTCTAAGTATATCATTCTTATAAAAGTTCGGGTCTTTAGAAAATTAATTCATTCGTAAACTGACATGTTCATTACAGTTGACTTTGACATTTGTGCTGGAGACGTAAGCAGAATACGCAAATCGGTCTACTTCATCACGAATTCTGGTATCCTATTTTCGCTCAAACATTTCAATTAAAATAAATTCCGCATTTTAATCAAAACTATACACACATATTAATTTTGCACACACACACGCGCGCGCACTTTTAAAACGTTTAAATTTTCGATATTAATAATAAAAACATGTTCTTTGTACTGAGTCGAATGAGGTTTGTTGTATTACAAGTTGAATTTAATTCTTGCTTTTTAACCCTAGTAGCAGTCCGCATTAAGACATATTTGTAACAACGTGCTTGAATCGAGAGAACTTACACGTCCTCGTGTTAAATTCGTCGTGTTAAGTGAAACCCATATTAAATATTACAGAAAGTCGTACGTAATACATAATCTCGGAACCGTGACACTGATGAAACGGCGATTGGACACATGGTTTTTGATTAGATAGTACCAAGATACTTGGTATAAGATTCAACTTCTCCGCTGTAGCGAGACAGTATGTTGCATGTAAAACGAAAATAATATAATAGCAAGCTGTTTACTTACAATTTAGTAAATAGGTGTGATTTTTTTAGAAATTTCATAATTTAAGTGTTTATCCCGGCGTCGAACACGTTCATGTATTCTCTGCACAATATCTTCCATGACACTCTCTAGTAAATTACCGTTAATTTCCCTCACTTTAGCTACAATGTGTTCCTTATAGCTGCTGGATATAGCGGGGTTTGGTAGCGTAAACCTGTGACTTCAAATATCCGCAAAGGAACCAGTCGGATGCTGTGAGGTCCGGGGACCTCGCTGGCCAGTTGATGTCTCCAAACCGCGAAGTTACACGCCCTGGAGAAAGTTCACACACTGTTGCCACTGACTTCCGAGCTGTATGTGCGGTTGCGCCGGGTTTGTTGAAACCAGAGTTCGCCATCTTCGTCTGCATTAGGAAACTCCCAGTAGTGTAAAAGTATCTCTTGATAATGGGCTGAGGTTACTGCCACAGTTGATTGTTCTCAACATGCTGAAAGCTGACACCCCACACCAAACAGTTAACCTTAGTGCTGGAGGATACGATGATCCATCAACCAATTCGTGCAGGGTTTTTTTTTAAAATAAAAGCAATGCTTAAAAATAATGGAATTTCTCCACTTGTGTTTGGAAAACCACAAAATTCAGGGACATTAAAGGTTGATATTCTTTATCATCCTAATACCTCATTTTAGTGCATTGTTTATAGAGTGTCTATAGTCCATTCACGGTTATTTCCAACTTTTCTGAAGCCCTTCTTAAGTTATTCTTTCTGGCCATTCCTCCGCATCATGTAAACAAAGCCTAACTAAGTCTAGAAAATTACACGAAAGGGACAACGCACCGCATTCGTGCGCACTCACTTTAATAATATTTTGCATGAGAATTTTTTTTTACTAGGCATTGCCAACACACCTATTTTCTCTCCAGTTTATTTCGAATTAAATATATGACAATTTATAGACGACATATAATTAAAAGTTTAATTTAAACAAAATAATACATTTATGATAATATAACAATAAAACGCTTGAGATACCTGAAATATTTAGGAAATAACGAAGCACGTTATACATGGGGTGAATTTTCGAAGGTTTAANAAAACGCTTGAGATACCTGAAATATTTAGGAAATAACGAAGCACGTTATACATGGGGTGAATTTTCGAAGGTTTAATTCAAAAAGTGTGAAGAAACGACGAATAGAGTACATCGGTGAACGCGGGGATCGAACACATGCCTACAGCGGTGCGTTGTGCAGCGAGCCGGACCTGGTTACGGGGTTAGTGGGGAGCAGAGGGTATGCAGAGGAGCCGGCCGAGGTACACAGGGCCTAACTGATGTACAAACAGAAGGGTCGCCGAAGGGCGAGCAGCACCAGGGGCCTCTCAAAGGCGCCGGCAACAGCCGTGGCGAGGAAGGGTGCGCTAGACGTCGGCAGGGGTCGCGATTGGAAGTGACGGAGATTGAGGGCGCACGAGCTAGGTGTTGAGATGTAGTGGGGAGGGGCTGGGGGGGGGTAGGTTGCCGAAGTAAGGGGAGATACGGCTCTCTAGGGGGCTCGCCTCGCTAAGAGGGGACGCTATCACGGGTCTGCTTTCATCAGGCGCGCACTCTCCTCACCTGGGGATACACCCTCCGGCTGCTGGGAGTTGGGAGGAGCTGCTGCGAGCCTGCACTTGATGGACCACTGCAGTGCTTTCCGGACCTCGGAGGGGAAAAAAAAACATACACGACCTGACTGCGTGTTCTCGCTCATGAAGCTTTCTGCTCGCCACGTTCGCATACACGTTTCAAGAGAACTATTGAACGCGTAAATATTCAATAAACCCTCACTGAGGAAAAAAATATTGTTGTAAAAACAACATTTTTGTACCCATAACCCATGTAGACTGTTAATGCAGAGACATCAATAAGATTTGTTGTTGGTACCATCTAAATATTGATAACGTAGATAGTTACAGCAACAGAACTGCATGTTGTCTTGTCTATNGATTTGTTGTTGGTACCATCTAAATATTGATAACGTAGATAGTTACAGCAACAGAACTGCATGTTGTCTTGTCTATTTTATCTGCAGTCATGAATACAATTCCTTCGGCAGAGCATTTTGTTCCTTCTACTGAACAGATAGTTCCTTCTACAGAACAACTTCAGTAATATTTTGACTTTTCCCGCAACAAACAGAACTGCAATAAACTAACAGAACATTATGTTGCTGGTACAGAAGTTTGGTTGTTGCTACCATGAAACCAAATTACAGATCTGTTCTGTTTTCACTTCTATGTGATTTTTTTTTGAGTACAAGTCAGCGGAGTCATAAAAATTTCACTTTATAATTTGGCAACAGATTAACTACCATTGAAACTCTGCCACAGTTTATTTGACACTCCGTTGAGACATGCGAGGATAATAATAAATAATCGATGATGAATGGCCACGACTTGTGCAAAAGAAGTTGTAAGAGATAATTGGTCTCTCTGAGGCACAAGTAAATAAAAAAGCAACACCATCTCACAAGACTGTGAAGTTTAGCGTAGTGCTGCAAATACAACGAATTTTGCAGGTATATAAATAAATTATGTGCAGATTTGTAGANCTGTGAAGTTTAGCGTAGTGCTGCAAATACAACGAATTTTGCAGGTATATAAATAAATTATGTGCAGATTTGTAGAATGATTAGGACTAAGAGATTTTTGCATCATTAACATCATTTTCAGAGTCTATGCCTATTGCCTTTTCCACTCTGGTCTCAAAGTAGAGAATTTAGCAGGTCCTTTAATCTCGCTAGTGGTCTTCCTTGTTTTCTATTGTCGCTAGGATTTAGTACAGCAGTTCCCTCCCTCCCCCACAGTATTTTGTGTTATCCNAGCAGTTCCCTCCCTCCCCCACAGTATTTTGTGTTATCCAAATGTTTGTTACGTTACTTGTATGATTTCTGATCGTATGTTATTTTTCACGCAGACTAAATGTATTTTCTCTTTATCTTTCCATGTCACGTAAACTGTCCTAACCATGCATGTGCTGCTTAATTGATTAAGAGAACTCAAAAATTATAAATGGAAGTTATAGTTGCTATGTTTCAGTTGTAAAGGTGAATTTACAGACAGCCTGCGACAGTGCTGAAAATATTTTGTACACTGCATTCATGTAAATGACAGCTAACAGCTCAGAGACGGCGGCTGCAGAGCACATCTCTTGTAAATTGTGCGAATACATATGAAGAGCATAAGTCACGAAATGTCCAGCTGCAGGGCTCCATTGGAAGAAGTTTACATTCTACCTTAATGCATCTGTCAGTTCCTGAAGGACAGGCTGCTCAAAACACGAAAAGGGCATACAGTTCCTTCCTGCAGGATTTCCTTGTCTTACTGGGGACACTTTCCCTCAGGGACAAGACTGGCTACCTTGTGAATCGTTGCCATAGAGAAACACTTCTCTGCACGCTAAAGTTATTTTGAGTAATGCTTACAGTATGTTTATCTATCCATCTGAGATACGAGAACAGCAATTTATTTCCGAACAACTTTGAAGTAGCGAAGTTATTTTGCAGTAGTTAAAATACTGTTTAATTGCAAAACTATTGTTTAGTAAATATAACCCGTTCTGTGGTCAGTGAGTGAGTGGAAAGTTTTGGGCGGCTCTTAACATCGAGACCTTGATAGCCGATTCTGTGGTCAGTAAGAAATACACCTGCTGCCACCACAAATAATTTGGTGAGAGCTTTTCTGAACAAAATTCTTCACTGTGACTACAAAACAGATTTTATTCATTGATTTACTAAAACATATAATAGTGGCTTTCTAAAATTTCCAAAAATTTTGGTTTTCAGAGCATCGCGTTAAAAAATTTGTCTATGCAAACAATACTAATGTGCTTAATGTTGATATCTCCTGCAGATGCTGCAAATTTCCGCGAATTGAGTGGACGTAAATACTAATTTGACTTGTAAACATTCAACATAAATTAATCAGCAAAGTAGAATTGTTTCTTGATTTGGACTTATTTTTTGTAATTGTTTGCTTGTAGTCTGTGTAGGGATTACGTTTATCCCGTTCAGTCAGCTTATCCACTATCGTGGACACGTTGTGCGAGAATGATCCTCATGACCTGTACTGAACACAGCAAGGCATCAGGGCCCAATCTTCCTTGTGGATAATATGATTTGTGGAATTTTCTACATACCTTTGACATGAATGGTTTATGCCATTATAAGCTATTCACGGTAAAGTGAGCACTTTTTTAAAGTCCTCTCATTTGGAATAATAGTCAATAAATATATCTTATATTTGCCTTAGACGTCAACTTTCGAGTCCGGTGAAATATATACACTGTTTTTATTACTCACGTGATAATATTTATTTAAAAAAGTGGCTGAAGGATAAAAAATGGCTGATCGGAAAAAAAAATTACTAGGCCCTCAAAAGTGCTCACTTTATCGTGAACAGCCTGTACAATCGAGTACGCAGCACGTTGTTTACTTGTTGTAACAGAAATGCTGAACATAAGTACAGCGCATACGAAACAAATTGTGTGATTGCAACACGCGAACTCCGAAATCAGCGTGTGACCAAACTCGTTAATCAAACGTATTTGCTAAAGTAATGCATTTTCTGCAATAGTTGCTCGGCATTCGAAGCCCGAACATTCGTCGCTGTAGTAAATAATTACTGTGCGTGAGTGTACATTATAGTAAGTAACTCTTCAAACAGTTCGCAAAGTAAACTAGCTTTTACAATAAAGTCTATTCGTAGTTTATTCACCCTTTTTGAATCAAACCTTTGAAGAATCACCCCTTGTAAGACGTGTTAGTTTGTTTCCTAATCATGCTATGTATCACAAACGCTTTATATTTGTGTTAACACAAAGTACGTTATTTTTGGTTAAATAAAAAATTTTATTTATATTTTATCTACAAATTATAATCTTAAATATATAATTAAAATTAATAAAAACAGTGACGAAATATGTGTGTTTGGTAATGTCTAGTAAGTTAGTTCTTAAGCAAAATATTATTAAACTGAGTGCGCACTAATATGGTGCATTGCCCATTGGTTTAGTTTTCGAGATTCGGTTAAGCTTTGTTTGCATGAGGCGGAGGAATATCGTGAAAGCAGAACTTCAGCAGAGCTTCAGAAAAGTTGGAAGTGACCGTGGATGAACTATAGTCATGTTTGTATTTGAAATAGTGTTGAAGCGTCACGAAGAAAGCAAGCCGTTATTATCATTTTCCTTCGCACATCAAAAGTGTCCGTGTAACGGCTGTGAACAGCAGCTGCAGGTTGCATCGCATCCTGGCACGGACTCGCGCTGGCCAATTAATCTGCAAGGACAGCATAATTACATCGCAGGTCTGCATGAGTTAACGACTATATATCTCGCGCAGTCGAGTGGGCTGTGTACCTCCTGGAGTGCATTACTGCCGGCGGTCCAGTGGCCCAGTTTTGGCTAAAGCGTTCGTCTTGTTGCACCACGACTCGCCACCTTCGGACCGCGAGACTGTGGGTTCAAGTCCCTGATAAGTCACGCGTGCTGTTTGTAGTTGTAATTGTATGTATATAGTTTAGCTATTGACAGCCGTAAAACATATGACATTTATTATCATTAGCAATGATGATAATTGGTGTAAATTAGCCTGAGGGCGGGTTGCTATGGAACTCGGAAAATCGACTTTGCATTTACCCTTCGCGTTAAGGCAGTATTTTTAGTCCTCTTCGTTCAATTCTTTGTAAGCGATTAGTTGACAGTGATTCAACGTTACCAAATATCGCGGTTCTAACTGAATCTGGTCACGTAATCTATTTGCAGAATAGGTAAGCACATAGAAGCAGAATGGCGCGATTGTTTCTTCGACGGGGGCATACTCATTCGTTTAGTGACTGTGCGAGGTTCTGGAAACTTGATGTGATTGGCTACAGCTTGCTGCGGAAGGACTGCCGGCTGGCAAGTTAAGTTACCAGGCACTCGATGATTGGCGAATGGCGTTCCGGCATGTTTCTGGCCAGTGATGCCATTTTTTCCTGGCGTGTGCGGCTGGAGTTCGCGCTCTAAGTGGCCGTTTCACTTCTGTACTGTTAACTGTTATGTGCGCTCGTTAATTCAGCTGTTACATTTTTTAGCTGTTCTGAAGTTTGTTTCTTGGCGGCATAGAGGGACACGGAGGTAATGCTGGAGAGTAGCGACAGCGCAGAATGTTATAAAAAAAATTAATGCGCATTTACCGCATTACTTTTAGTCGGAATTGATGGCTGTAATAATCTGGTCAGCATGTAGACATACTTATGTTTCCCGAAGTTTTAGAGGCAGGTTATACTTCATGAATCCTTATTTTTGTGTTACACATATAATTGGATCACATAATTTTTTTTTTTTCGTCACGTCCTGGACGCCGGCGATCCGCCAAGTATAAGGGAAAATATCTTAATTTATTGTATTGTTATGGCAGTAGTCGATGAATAAACGATTCTATCCCACTTTATGTAAATGAATGAGAAGTCTATATTTGTGCAAAATGAATTCGTTAACTAACTTATCCTAATCAGATGTGGGAGGAAATGTTTGTTTTTCTGTACTAACGGAATTGAAAGTAAACATTTGAGTATGATTTTAGTTTGTATGCTGCACGTCTCATATTCTGTGCTAGAACGAATTCTGTTATCCTAAAAATCTTGTGAGAAAAAGTAAAAGATTTTCAAACATTAACCTTTTCAGTGGTAGCTAAAAAAATAATTTTATGCGTTTGTAGGTTTTTTTTGTTTAAAACAGCGCCTGTAATAAATTACGGCTAATTTATAAATCGGGATCTATCAGCAGACGCGCTGGAAAATCGCTAAAAATAATTTTGAACAATCATATTACCCTTGTAAACACTGCGGCATCCTGTTCTTTTTATGACTGGATGATGCATTTCTGACCCGGCGTGGCACTTTCCAGACCATTCATAAAGGTTAAGTCTTAAGAGTGTTAGAATTCTCATTTAACTCAGAGAAATTTCCCACGGTAAGCCATAGTCTGTAACAGCAATGTGCTTGGCGTTTGATAATATTGGAAGCAGCTGTTTCTGACGCCAGGAACGGATGGCAGGGCCAAAATGTAAGACTTGTCTTATCGTATGTTACCCCCTCTTAAATTGTGTACAGTTGAGATCATTAATCAATTTTCAGTGCTAATGAATAACTACCCAAAGGTTTTTTTTTTTTTTTTTTTGGAAAAAATGAGTTATCCCCAAAAAAATGTTAATGAACACTGGCGGCCGTGTGATGTCAGTGGTGGGAGATAAATATAGGTGTCAGTGGGCTCAGTGTTGCCAACTAGTTTGCAGGTGCAATACCACAGACCTCACAAAATTATACTACTTTTAAGGGTGTTTGTAAAAAATTTTACTATGGCGAAACATTTTACATTTAAACACCTCAGTTACAACAGTCTGACAATAAGATCAACATACGATCACAATATATTTACAACAAAATATATTTTGAGTCTGAAAAATTACAACTATAGCATGACAGTGGCAATAATAATGTGACGGCTGTCGTGAAGATTAATTTAATAACTCTTTCTTCCTTAGGCATCTGATATCTTGTCTTTGATATAGAGCCGATTGCGGCACGTAAATGAGCGGGAATGGTGGGAATACGCGTGTGTGTTTCGGGATTACCACGAAACAACAAAGATATTCAATCCCGCTTTTATTTCAGTTCCAGTGGTAAATTGCAAGTTTTCGATATCGTCACTTGTCAATAAGTTTGTATAGTTGACCGTAAAACCTACCTTCTGTTGGAATATTTGAAGTGTAATAGTGCACTGCGTTTTGAAAACTTCACTGCAGATAAATTATACTACTTTCTCGTAGTAAAATGGATTTTTATACTACTACGGCAACCTGTTTTTTCGCGAAAAGATTCCACGACTAGTTGTACTGCAAAACACGTTATTTCAGAACCTATTTCACGGTTGAATAATTACACCTCTCTTGCGTCTTAGGTGTCTGCCAGCCAATCAACGACGTTCAGCGTCGGTATAACTTAAATCTGATTGGCGCAGTCAAGAAGAAAATGTCTTCTCGCACGGTCACGCGGCCAATAGCCAAACGAAATTTGCAAGTGTGCACCTGCGCATTAATCTTTTCGCGAAAAACAGGCGGCCTATTGACTGAGATTGTGTAGAGTATATATAGGCTATTCACAGTAAAGTGAGCACTTTTAGCCTTAGAGGTTAACTTCCAAGTAAAGTGGAATATACACACTGTGTTTATTACGTACATGGCAATATTTATTTAAAAAAAAAAGGTGTTTAGAGGATTAAAAAACTGAAAGGAAAAAGTAACTAGGGCCTCAAAAGTGCTTACTTTACCGTGAACAGCATATACTAGAAGTAGATAACTATACTACCGTTCGCAGCACTGAGTGGGACACGGGGACGTGTGCCCTCGCGATGCGAACCAGACTACCTATCGTCCTCGGAGCACGAACCCCGGCCCGCGGCTGGCGACTGACAGCCTGCGTGGTTTATGTGCGCGGGCCCTCACGAGGGAGCCGGGAGGGTGCTGCGGCGGTAATCATGTTTACTCCCACGGGCCGTTGGCGAAGGGGGTAGAGGCAGAAGGGGGCGGGCGGGTGACTTATCACTGGGGTGATTCTGGAACGACAGGTCTCAGGTGTGCACTATAACATAACACACAACCGCCGTTCCACCCCCCTCCCCCACAACACATTCACCCCCTTAACCACTCTGCCAATCCGCAACCCCTCGACCCGTAACCAAAGCCGGCTGCAGCGAGCCCATTCGACTTGCCGAGTAACTGGCTTCTCTCACCTGGAGTTCGTGTACGCACGGCCGACACGCGTACTTGCAAAGAATGTGTTAATAATAACCAGCCGCTCTTAATATTACAACGCTTGATTTTAAGCCGTGCAGAATCCTTGGTTAAAGTACTTCATGTTCCAACATCTGCCCAACTGGTTTATTAGGTGTTATTACATGAAGTGTTGGTTATAAACGTAAATATACTTTTTTACCAAATTCTTAATTTAATAATAATAATATCCTGATGTTTTATGAATACTTTTACAGCCTGCTGTCGGCACAAAAATAAAATTTGCTGAAAAATTTTTTTTATGATTTATGTAAACATAATTTTATGTTTTAAAGAAAATAAATTAATATGGTGATACAGAGACGCACTAACGTTAATATTCTCGTGACGGTGTTAATAAGTTACAAANTTTTTTTTTTTTTTTTTTGTTGATGGCGAATGACACTTGTGTTTTTGCATCAGCTTCGAAACAGGAACACCGTTCGTACTGCATGCCTTAGAATATTCTCAGATAATAATAAATTCCAAACAGCAAAATGGCTCCTCCATCTCGTGCAGTTCGAACAAGAGGAAATCCTTCTTCCCACTGTGTTATCAACCAGCAAACAAATGACAGCATCTCAATTTAAAGGTCATTGTGACGTATAGAATTCAGACTAGTGAGCTCATGAACTTTTGCACGCTCTGTGGAGTAATTTTTCCTGCATTGCGAAGCTACGTACAGGATATATCAGAAAAGTTAGCCGTTGATTGCGCAACGAATTATAGGCTAAAAACGCAAGGACAGTGTTTCAAACGTTTGTAGCACTGCATTTCGTTGACATGTTCACAGGTGGAATATTTGAAGTAATGTTGGCAGTGAGTTAGGAGAAATGCGGCTTGTCTTAACGTCTCATAAAAAAAATGTTTTTAAATGGTTGAAAAAGAAATGAGTTTATTTTTGTTTTATACAATAAAGGATGTGTTGGCGCAATGGAAGTACAAATTTATTTCAGGAAATTTTACAGTTACATGGTGACGCGTCAAGCAGTTCACGGTTAAATTAGCACTTTTAAAATCAACTTTCGATAAAAAAAAAAATTGAGCTCCTAACTACTTTAACAGACGCACTAACTGGAATGCTCCCAGTAAAGTTGGCAGCGATACNCAGTGAGTTAGGAGAAATGCGGCTTGTCTTAACGTCTCATAAAAAAAATGTTTTTAAATGGTTGAAAAAGAAATGGGTTTATTTTTGTTTTATACAATAAAGGATGTGTTGGCGCAATGGAAGTACAAATTTATTTCAGGAAATTTTACAGTTACATGGTGACGCGTCAAGCAGTTCACGGTTAAATTAGCACTTTTAAAATCAACTTTCGATAAAAAAAAAATTGAGCTCCTAACTACTTTAACAGACGCACTAACTGGAATGCTCCCAGTAAAGTTGGCAGCGATACAATAAAAAAAAAGTTTCGTGTCTTAACTGTGTTATTAAAAAGGTAACGTAAAAATTTGTGGTTATTGCATTTATTTAATTATGTTTATATTTTACGCACGTAAGAGAGAGAGAGAGTTGGAGAATCACTCACATATTTACGTCCGTAACAACTTCAAAATTTTAGATTGACGCATGAGTATAGTTATCTGGTCCACGGTACTGTTAATTTTACACACGGTAGAAGGATACGAAAATAAGCGAAATAAGTTGATCCTGAGCAGTGCTTTCAAAAGTGCTTAATTAAGCACGGATGATATACCGGTCATCAACCCTTTCATTCCCACATTAGTTTATGTTGTTGCAATTAAAAAAAAAATTATGCATGCTGTACCTTTGGTTGCGAATCAGTTACGCCAACCATAGGTCACTGGGCACTGGGCATCGCAGTGTACAGTTCCGGTCAAACATAACCTTCTTGTACAACACGTAGACACTTGTCTACATTGGACATTGAATGATTAAATCCATAAAAATGTCAATTTTTGTACGTGGCGGAAAAATAAATGGTCAGGAAAAAAATTCCGAAATGTTTGGTTCAAGCGTGGACCAGGTACCATCTCACGTTCTCATGGGTAAACGTGGGTTTAAGAAAGTTTATTTGGTGAGGACTGAGGACAGTAGTTATAACGTGGCTGTGTAATAAAGGGTTATCACAACTCGTATTCGAGTGGCCTTACTGATAACAGTCCGGTATCATTTGCGAGGTCGCGGGTTCCTCCGACTAGCTACTTTGTTGTTCCGCTAACCTCCTCCCTTCGAGGCTTTTCCGTTACAATTACAAAATGTTGTTGGTGTCGTTCATTGCAACGAGTCTTTTCGCATCCGCGCGGCTGGTTCTTCGTATTTAATGCACATTGAAATTATATGGAGACTCGTTACGTCAAATTGTCGTCACCTCTTGTCACAAGTTTTATGAAATCGTAGCTGTATTCACACCGAAGTTAAGAATGACACCTAATTTATGTGTTGTATTGCATTACTACCAAACATGCTATGTCTGGGAACTGGAAAAAAACTCGTGTAGGTTATGTGTATTGGTATTTCCGTACATATAAACACGATGACTGTAGGCAGGAGCACTTTTTTCCATGATATTTTAAACTTTGACATGCATGTGCCCGTAATAATATCCTTCCACTGAATATAGGTACGCTTATCTGCGCCCAAAAATATTCTTTAAATTTGGGATTTTTCTGGTTGTTGCTGATCATTCTAACTCACGCGCACAAACGACATCACATTTTCAACTTCCATTGCAATTTAATGAAGTTCTCAACTTAGGCCACAACGTTATATACAGTCGAGATTTAAGTTGGTGTGAAAATGTGGTAGGAATAAAAATTAATATAAAAAACAAAATACAACAAAAAAAATTGTTTCTTTAACCTGACTGGTTGACACCGCGTTAACTTGACATGAAGTTGAAGTTGGTTCAACTTCTTTCTTGGAAGGTATATTTTCCGTCACTCTAAATTCAGTACAACCTATATCTGGACATAACGATGGCGCTTAGTTAACCAAAGAACTCCAATTAAAAATCAGCGTGAATCGGCCTTCACACTAAGGCTACGAGCAACGCACGCACATCCTAGACACTGAACTGTCTTGCAGTCTATTCTTTGGCAACGCCGCTGTACGTTGCTCTTCAGCGGTTACATATCAGTTGAGATGGATGGCCTTATATTTTTGAGTTCATCATTAAATTCCTGGGGAATAAGCGTAGAGTAAATCACCGTTCCAAAATACTGTGTGACGGATACTGGTGGAAACTTCAAGCTCCGTTCACTAATTGTGTTTGGGGAAAAAATCTCGTATTTGCTTTGCACATTTTCTGCAGTTGTCTATGTTCATGCCTACAGTTAATGCAGTGGAGTTTCAGATCTCCTATCAAAAGCACGACACATAGTTGGTCATTATCGACGCAGCAGCAAAGCAAGCAAGCCTCCGTAACCAGATGGAACGAATGGGCCAACCTGTTATGGAAATTACACAGCATGTTGACACTAGGTGGTCATCAGATTATGCTATGTTCGATAGATGTCTTCAGATCATTTACCGGAAGTGTTACGTTTTTTTCTCCAGTGTGACATGTAAAAATTGTTTTATCTTGCAAGACCCCGACAGGGCATTAGAAAGCACGACGCCACCTTCAAAGATTTTCACTTCAAAAGCTTTGCCGTAGCCGAGTTCCTCAGCAATGCAACAGTGGAATATCATTATACGTGAAGGAANTTCAAAAGCTTTGCCGTAGCCAAGGGATTAAAATGCAGATCCCAATTTGTATTTTTCTCATTTGTCTTAAGGCAATCCTTAGGCATTCGGTTTTCACTCATTTCCCCGAATTGTTTTCTTATTGAGTTTAAGAAATAGAACAACAGTAAAAAGTGATTGATATCGATATATGGTATCTTTTTACCTTTCCTGAGAAAAATTGAAACAGGCGTATATGCGTAAGCACTGATTTCAACAGAGTTATTATTCATTGACCCTTGTATACACACGTGCAGCGTTTCTTAAATGTCGTTCGTAATATACATAATTAAGAAATACTGATCAGATTTTTGGTAAAACGTCTTTACCGAAAACCATCGCACCGTTTGAATACGTGGTTAGAAGTCCACTTAGATACCAATTAACGCCTTGTAAACAGTGGGGGCATTGGTGCAGGAAGTATTTTTGCAAACATGCAAGAACAAGGATTAAACAGGCCGTGACATGTGTTAAAGAACCATTCCAGTATTCACTAGGAGTGGCTTACGGAAAACCACGGAAAGCCCTAATGAGTATGGCTGGACAAGTAACCGATCTCGTGTCCTCCCGAATCAGTGCCCAGCGAAGTTACCTCTGCGTTATATCGCTCGGTAGCTGATATTTAACATTTAGTTTGCAGGACGTTTTATTTTAAAGGATATTCACGATAAACTGAGCACTTTCGAAACGGACCTTTGAAAAATGTCACTGCCCTGGTGTGCGCCAAGTAAAGTTGGTAACGACGGAGGGAAATTAGTTCCATGTATTAACGTTGAACTGCTAGTGTTAGGTAAACATTGTTAAAACTGAAATAATTTTTTTCGTTTTCTTTTTTAATTAATGCATATGTGTGTATAAATAAAGCAATTAGTAAAATAGTTACATTAATTTTACAGTTTCACTTGACCGACGCATGAATAAAGTGACCATACCCATGGCAATGTTAATTACACAAATGGCGGAAGAATACATAAAGTGCATACAAGTATATTTTAAGCAGGGCTTTCAAAAGTGCTCAGTTTACTGTGAACAGCCTATATCAGCAGTGTTGAACTAATAGTTGTTTTAATATTTATTAACTATTCGAACGTATCGCAAGATGTACAGCACGTTTTTTTTTGTCTGGGTATAGCTTGTATGTTTGTATGAGTGCTAAGGGATACGAAGTGTGAATAAAAATTATTTTTATGCTGTCCACGACTGATATATTTTGTTCAGTGGACGGTCCTACATATCAGTTCAACGGAACTATGCCCTATCCGGAAACCCATGATTGGCCCCATGCCACTTGGAGTGCCAGCGTCTCGGGGTTGGCAAGTTAAGCCCTACCGGGATGTGGAGTCGCCGTAGCTTTGTGGACGGGGACGCCATGAGGGCTAACTGCCTCTGGTCCTCTCTCCCAGTTTTCATCAAATTAATCTTGATCCCAGGAGCCTTCCTTGTGATGGCTCTCCATTGATCTTCTCGCTAATTGGCGCCAAGGTGGAGGAAGGTGGGCGCCTCTGTGTGTGTGCGTGTATGTGCGCTCCCGCCTGTACGTTGTCCGCCATGTTTATGTTGGCACGTCCCTTCACAAAGGACAATAGCCGAGGGTCACGTTAATCAGGGATTACATTCTCGTCCGCAAGCAAAGTTGACACTGGCCTCCCTCACGATGGGTTCCAAACCTTGGAGATTCTGCTAACTTAATTTTTGTACCGTATAGCGTAACTGAAGCTCTTCCTTTATGAGCCATTATAGTCAGTTAATATTTCATTATGAGCGGCTCCTTTGTTCTCAAGAGCTTTAAAAAAATATAAGAACAATATTTACATTTGATAATAGATTTTAACTGCGACACATTTTTTCGCTCAAAATTTTTTTCCTCCGATTGAGGTTCATATTCGAATAAAATGTATATTTTAATATTATTTTAATGAAATATAATATGTGTGCTCAGTTTTGTTGCTAACTTAATTCCGCGCAGTTTCTTGATATACTTGCAGATTTTTCCTGTATTAAGCCATTCCGAACCAGTGTACTCAATTAAATCATCTTGCACATGATGGTTATATTTGGCCGGTATTGTTCATTACCTAATCATCTTCCCTGTGGGAATCGCAAACCATGCTACTGCTCTAGGTATGTATCATATTAGATCACGCTAACCGAACAGAGTCCGCCACATATCATTGATATGTGATAACGAAACAAACATGTCTTATTTGCAACGTTTGAAAACATAAATTTAAATGGGTATCCAAGTTTTCAATTTTGCCTTCTTTTCCCCAACTGCCTTTCCCACATACCGCTTGTTTTTCTATCCTTTCCCCTTGTAGTCGTCAACCCTGTATTTGCGAACAGTATTTATTTGTTTACTAAAATAATTTGTGCAAAATTATTTCAGACAAGCTCTTGAATAATAACACTTTTGTATTATAAAGGCTTGAAGACACGATTTAAGCTGAAATTTTGAATGGTTTCTTTATGTTGTAGTTAACGGATTCCGTAGACAACATGCAAAAAAACTAACGATTTCAAAGGGTTGTAAAAATACAGCAAAGTGTAGGAAGTGTGGAGACTTACCTGCCACTACTGGATCATCAGCTATCGTGATTCTTCAGTTGTCACTCTCATGTGACGAGTAGTCCTTGTCGGCGATGGTTCGTGACTCGCTGCGATGGTAATCACGTGGTTCGGAGCCCGCCATAAACAGAATATCCCTTCGCGCTGGCAATTCTACGCGTACTTGCGTCAGACAAGACCTGTAACAACGCACACAGTACAGTAATATTTTGCTTATTGTTACAGGAATTTTTTGATAACAACAGTTGCATTTCCTGGATATGAGCGTGTGAGCGATAAGAAGTTAAACGACTCTGCTTCTTTTCGAACGGAAAAATCTAATAGGAAAATCGCCCCAATGTATAACGTGCTGGGTTGTTTCATAAATATGTCATGTATAACAAGCGTTTTAAACTTGTGATAAAATAAATTCACCCTGTATTTTATTAAATTGAACTTTTTCTTATATTTTATCTATAAACTATATTATCTTATTTATAATTAATATAAATCAGGAGAAAATAAGTGTGTTGGTAATACCTAGTAATACATAGTTCTTATGCAAATTATTATTATACTGAGTGCGCATGGATGCGGTGCGCTGTCCCTGTGGTGTAATTTCCGAGACTCGATTAAGCTTTTTTTGCATGAGGCGGAGGAATATCCTGGAAATAGAGCTTTAGCTGGGTTTCAGAAAAGTTCGAAGTCACTGTAAATTGACTATAGATAAGTGCACAGAGGCGAAATTGCGTGACTGTTGCTTTGATTTAGGCCTACCCATTCTCTGATTGGCTGCGCAAGGCTCTGGGAATTGGCCTCGAGTTGTACTGCCTACTGCGTGCTGCGAAAGATTGCCTGTTGGCCGGGATACAGTCTGGCGATTAAAGTGGGCTCCGCACGGGCTGATCCGATCCGATCCAATCAGCCAACCGTAGGGGGCGACTCTACAGACGAACAGATTACCTGTCCTCCAGTTCACTAATTTATTTTTGAAAAATTATCGAAACTCGCATTTTGTTTGAATTGTTTATATATCTCAAACTGAGACTTCTCGCTTTCGTTCCGACAGTCATTGTTGTGGCATAAAGCATCGGAGACGTCCCTAAGACACCTGTAGCTCTTGCAGCAACCATAACTTGATACACAACCTCGTTCCCTTCCTTTTCGGACTGAGAATCCATCCGAAATTATCAATCAGCGAGGTAAGCAAATTATCAATCAATAAAACGAATTTATTTAAGATGGGTAGTGTCTGCTAACAGCACAACGGAAAACATAACCTGACATACAACTCTAAAAACAAATATAAATGAATAAATAAAGGAAAAGGTTGCATTCGCGGTCTGGGAATCGTGCCGATGGCGCTACACACGAGCCAATCGGCAGGGAGAAAAGGCGGGGAGTCGGGACGATTTGAAAAATTGGAACGTCCAGACCGCCCTGGCTCCCGATCATTGTACCCGACCAATTTGATCGGCCTACACACGACCCAATTTCGGCTCCCGACGCGTCGTGGACACGACGTTGGGTCCTCGGATCGGCTCGTGTGTAGCCCGCTTAAGTTACCAGGCGCTGTTTGGCGAACGGCGTTCCGACATCTTCCTGTCCAGTGAAGCAATTTCGTCGGCGTGTGCGGCTGGAGTGACGTAATAAACGGCTGTATCACATCTGTATTCTTACGTACTATGTGACAGGACGCCATGAGATAATTGAGTAATAATAAAAATATTCAATTAATTTTTCATTTCAAAGTCATTGTTAAAGGAGATTAAAAATATTTTTCCTGCAGTACCAAATTGAATTTTTTGCAGCTAATTTACAGTATTTATTTGTTTAAACGCAGAAAAAAATTATGTGCAAGCTTGTGTTTTAACCAACTTCTGACAGAGGCCGGACCGGGGCAACAATTGTTCCATTCCGCTGGGGGGTGTTTTTTTTTTTAAATTCCGGCAATGTCTTATTGAATACTGGGTGAGTGAGTGAAAATATGTGGGCGGCTCTTAACATCGAGGTCTCGGAGAGCCGATGAGGGTGAAATGAGGTAAGTATGGAGCTAAGCCGGAATGAAGGGGTGGGGGATACGGGAGATCCCCGAGAAAACCCGCCGACCAGCGGCATCGTCCGGCACGATGATCCCCGCATGCGAAAATCCGAGGGCGTCTCCGCCGGGAATCGAACCCGGTTTGCCTTGGGGAGAGGCGCGTAGTCTAAGCCACTACACCGCCGCGGCGCCGTCTTGTTGAAGCAGGCAAGTTTATTATTGAGTTATGGAAGCTGCCCTCCCTACTACCTTAAAGGCGTAGTTCGCTTATAATTTAATTAAACAATTTGCAATCCGATAAAATTCTGAGCAGTTCTCACTCACGACCTTAATCTGCATTTTACTAATCCCGGCTGTCAAGAAGACAGCTTTTTTTTTTTTTTTTTTTTCAGAGACGTAGGATTTTCACTTCACTCTTTTCGCACGAATGAAATCGAAAGCTAAGAAACTTCAAACAGTGTATAAGATGGTTGCCGACTATTTCCAACCATAAATTTATTTGACTATATGTTATTATATTCGTGTTTACGTCAATTACATTAATTTTTCTTAANCTATTTCCAACCATAAATTTATTTGACTATATGTTATTATATTCGTGTTTACGTCAATTACATTAATTTTTCTTAAGAGTAGTATTATGTTCGACGTATAATACTATGCTTTTTTTTGTAAATTTCGGTACATTTTAGAAGCAGGCTTTCTATAAAGAGCTTTTCTATAAATATCATAATGTTCATTACNTATTTCCAACCATAAATTTATTTGACTATATGTTATTATATTCGTGTTTACGTCAATTACATTAATTTTTCTTAAAGAGTAGTATTATGTTCGACGTATAATACTATGCTTTGTTTTGTAAATTTCGGTACATTTTAGAAGCAGGCTTTCTATAAAGAGCTTTTCTATAAATATCATAATGTTCATTACNTTTTGTAAATTTCGGTACATTTTAGAAGCAGGCTTTCTATAAAGAGCTTTTCTATAAATATCATAATGTTCATTACACGTGTCTTATGTCATTTGACACATTTTTTCAGTAGGGTCTTTTTGAACGAATATCGTTTGTAAGGGCCAGGGATGAATTCGTGTCGTAAGTTGTTGCATTTGATGTAAGATACTTTGAAGGCTAGCCTGTCACCAGATGACAATTACGTCATGCAGCACTGGCAGCATCTCCCTGTCATCTGTCTTAAGATCGCGCTTTAGTTGTATCCTTATCTCCGAATTAAACTTTGACAAACCGATTCGTAAACTCCATTAAGGTTTTTTTCTTGTTTCTTATTGGTGGTCACTACAACTAAACACAAAAATTAGCACAATTTTTCTAAAATAATTTTATGTTGCCCGGTGATTCTGCACAAGCCTTTCGCTAAAGTTTTCATCATGTTCACATTCAGACTTTTTTGTGCTGTAGGTGTATTGGTGCCAAGTCTAATTTCTGTATTTTGCGGCGAATAGTAATGACAATATGAGCAGTGCTCAAGAAGGATCGCAAATGATTCCTGGTAACGTATCTCTTGCTATATCTGTCAAGGTAAAACTGACCTTTGGCGTAGAAGAACGTTGAACGAATCGTTCGAAGTACTTTACACATCTGCATAATGCTTGGACGGGAAGAAACAGTTTGGCAGTTCTGTTGCCGTAGAATAAAACTAGTTATCTGTCTTTATGACGGTAGTTCCCCTTTTGGCAGTCTCATGTCAAATTTTACAACCTTTGGGCTTTCTCATACTTAAATTATGAGATCACTGCTCTTGCTATCCGGTCATTTGGCCTTTATTCTACTTTTTTTTTGTATGCACCTTCCTGTTTACCAAAACATCACTTCTTCTTAGTCCTCCGTATTTGGTTATTCACCCACTTTTTGACTTTTTTGAGTATACTGTCTTTTGTGGACTCCGTGCCACTTTTGTGTTTACTATTTTGTTGTACGCATCTATCATTTATTCATTTGCCCTCCATTTTCATTACGCATATGGCTTATCGATCAGTCATTGCACCGTAGGCAGCTTTCCGCTTTTTGGTTTCGCATATAAATTTTTTAAAGATAGTAGCGATAATGTTATACATAGGTATTGCATTTATACTCCATATTGGTCATTTTATTGTGCTGTGGTCGTATACGTGTATTAAGTTTTACTTATTTGTTGTAACTTTTGTGGAGTTTCTGTTATTTCCCCCATATTTCACGGATTGTTCTAATTATTTTCATTGGAAGAAGACTTTTTGTGTGACACAACAGGAAAGCCGATATTATGGCTGGAGTGTTGAATAATTTGTATACTGTTAATTGTTTATTACTGTATTTTGTTGTAAGCTTGTTACTTACGCATGTTCAATAAATTTTGCAATCAAATGCAACTGGTAGTGCANCGCATGTTCAATAAATTTTGCAATCAAATGCAACTGGTAGTGCAGTGACGAACGACTGCGTGTCTGGGACAGCAGCAAGGGAGATGCCAGGAGGACCTTTCAGTATGCTTGGAGGAAAGAAAAGAAGCTCTTATGGTGCAAAATACAAGAGTGAGATGAAGTCCTTAAGCAGATCAACGTGAAGAGCTGAAACGTACGACCGTTGTTGTAGGGAACGTGAACTGACTGACGCCTTCGACGGTACGCTCAAGAAGTGGCTCTTTGGCGTCGGAGGGCGTCGGCCGACATGTGCCGAAGACGTCGAAGGACGACGCGCGGCGGGCGTGAAGGGCTAAAGGGCGAATACGAAGGTCAGGGGAGGTGTAGGAAAGGGGAGTCGTGTGGGAGGATTGGCGCGGCTAGGACAGGCTATCCGCGTGGTCCCCAGGCCCCAGGGCAAATTTGAAAGATAATTACTGTTGTGCGCCGGGCCCGGGAGTGGCCGGTAATCGGGTTATGTCAGCCCGGAGCTGCCACGGACACGTCGCTGGGAGTTGGAGGGGGGAGGGGGGCGGCGTCCTGATGGCAGGTCGACGCCGCGAGCGCCTGTCTATGCCGCCCCCACCCCCTTCGCCCACCTCCACCACATGCAGGCGGTGGCCTCCACGCGGGCAAATCGCGGAAGGGGTTGGGGCAATTTATTTGCTCTTCCTCTTGGTAATTCGCGATGATCGGCGGTCTGCGCCGGTGACCGCTTAAAATTTCACCTTTGCGATACTCACTGTGGTTTCTCGCTGCCTTCTTCATAACTTAAACACACTATGTGAGCATCTACTGTTAACTGCTCCAATAAGTGCTTAGTAATCGTTTACGTTTTTAGGTGTAGTGGAGAGATATGGGCGGCTCACAACATCGAGGTCTTGAGGGTGAATTGAGCTGAGTATGGAGCGGCGCCGGAATGCAAGTGCGAAGAAACGGGAGATCCACGAGCAAAACCCGCCGACCAGCGGTATCGTCCGGCACGTTTTCCACATGCGAGCGACCACGGGAATCGAACCCGGTTCGCCAATGTGGGAGGCGAGTAGTCTGACAACTACACCACTGTCCCCCCTGCCACGTTTGTGGGTGTTTTTTTTAAAACCTAATTAATTATTATCTGAATGATATAAGTGACGTTACGTAAAAATGACACTGCTCGTTTGTGAAAAAAATTATCTGGTTTATATTTATCAGTGTAACGCTATAAAAAAATTTCGCGGGTTCGTTGGCTTGTATGTAGACTAGACTTCACGAACCTCCGCTTTCTTAAGCCACAGCTATTTGTTAATTGGCTACTATCCCAGATCAGGAAACGTGGTGATGTTTTCTTGCAGGTTTTGTTAAGAGTCTTTAATCGTGTGTCTAACTAAGTGGGCTCTAGGTGCAAAACTAAATGAAAATGTACGCGCGGTTAAAAGAATAGCGTGTCCTCAAGTTAATGTGCGAGATTTTCCAGTCCGTAGGTCTAATCATGAGCCAGAAGTGTTACAAACTGCATACTTGTTTCGGAAATCAACACGTCCCGGATTATTGAAAAAAAAAAAAACCCTTCTACGTAGGTGTGCAATATTCCTTCGTGCGATTCACGTTCCCACTTCCGATCTGAAACACATTAATTTCTGAGTTCAAAAGCTGTAATCACGTAATTTGTTTGGTGTGCGTTGTACTTAAGCTTACAGCAATTATCTTACAACCAGTAAACTACACTGGAAAAAAAANGTAATTTGTTTGGTGTGCGTTGTACTTAAGCTTACAGCAATTATCTTACAACCAGTAAACTACACTGGAAAAAAAATGGTGTGATTTTACACTAAATGTATGTAGCAGCAGTGTCTCCACTGACATCGGTGTAATTTTACACCTTNAAAAAAATGGTGTGATTTTACACTAAATGTATGTAGCAGCAGTGTCTCCACTGACATCGGTGTAATTTTACACCTTCACATGCCAAAGGTTTTTTTACTCTGCGTCCAAGTAAATTTTTCGTACAAATTAGTAAAACAACATACACTTTGTACAACTAATTTTACATAGAATGGTGTAAAATTACTATAACTATGTACCTAAAAATAAATTGCAACATTCGCGTATTTTCTCTCTACGGCAAGTAAATTTACACATACATCGCAATTTCACTTACAGGAAAGGAAATCTCAGATTCACTGTAATTGTAATCACACAATTTCTGTACATTTTTCACTGTTTCACTAAGCAATTTTATCGTCAGCATATGTTCTTTTACAACTGCGTCATGTTAGTTCAAATACTTTGTATGTTTAATTTTACTNGCAATTTTATCGTCAGCATATGTTCTTTTACAACTGCGTCATGTTAGTTCAAATACTTTGTATGTTTAATTTTACTCCGTTTTGTAACTTGGTAGTTTAACAGAGTTACAAAAAGTTATCTCCAAAATGTGGGTAACGACTTCAGATATAGAATATGTAGTTATATACAAAAGCCAGCATATTTCATCAGCGGGAGTTAAGTTTTTCTTTTGACACACAAAGGCAGTTCAAAGTAGTTCTACTCCTTACCGCTAGATCGAATGCTTTAAACAAATACTTGTAGTTATATTTGAATTTCTAGGAACATTAGTGTAAAATTACAAATACACATAAAAATGTAAAATTACCGAAAATTTGTATGTGTAAATATACAAATACTCCTGAATGTAATACAAGTTTACACACACACACACGGTCATTGTAAAATTGCACAAGTGAAGATGTGCAACTATACTGATATTGAGTATTCATACAACGACTATGTAGTAGTAAAAATACACAAATTAAGGTTTTAATACAGGGAGTGGGTGTATTTTTAAACGTACTTTAAAATGTGTAAATTAACACCAACATTGTGTTTATTAAGCCACACATTCATTTATTTTCACCAAAGACATGTAGTACTCTCTGGATTATCAAGAACACTTACGTGAAATTACACGTACTGTAGTTGCTTTTACAAATTACACATACAAAATGTAAAATTACCAAAAATTTGTATGTGTAAATTTACATTTACTTTTACAGTGAACGTACTGCGTACTCGATGATATTGGCGTTAACCATTCATCTCAAAGCGGCGTGGAAAATTCCACAAATAAAATCAACCAAAAAGAAGACTGCGCACTGATGCCTCGCTATGTTCTGTTCCAGTCATAAGTGTTATTCATGTGCAACGTGTCCACAGTCATGGTCATGTGATTCAACGGATTAACCCATTCCGACCTAGTGTGCACAATTATGCACATAACGGACATGAAGGTTGTTTTGGTCGGTTCTGTAAACTGCGAGGCTCAGTGCCCAGTGATCTTCCTCATGGGGAAAACTTACTTGTAAACAATTTTATTAGTCTGGGTAAGGTTAATTCTACTCAGATTAGGAACAAAAAGAGTTTTCTTATTGAAGAGTCTGGCATAGGGAAAATTTCCTGCTCTAGGTAAGCGCCAGTGTTCCAAAGAGGTCACTTTTAATTAAAATTTTAATCTACGTGAATATAATAAAAGAAAAATATTTTCTTAGTTACAAAGTTTTTTATATTTGATTTATGTTTATTGCAATTATCCTGTTTTTTAACGTAGAAAATAGAAAAAAAAATCTGGCACACATGCGACACTAGCGCTTACCTAGTGGCGAAATTGTTTGGTTACCAAGCTTGTAACATTGATCTTCCCAACCTGAGTAGAAGTAACCTTAGTCCAGGTTATGATTTGTTCATGTTACTTTAGCCGAAAACAAAGCCTACAACTCGTTGGCTGTGACAACGTAACAAGTGTTGTGTCGAATCAAGTAGAGCACGCATCACGACATTTCTTATTTGCAACACTTGAAACTGTAAAATAACGTGGGTCTGAAAAGGTCAAGGTCGTCGCCTACCTGACACTCGAACTGCATTGCAAAATGTTTTGAAAACGGATTTTTTTTGGGCGAAACTGATAATCGTGTCACTAATATGTACGTTTACCTACGCAAAGAAAATACACTCCAGACGAGAATGGAGTGGCACTTTCGAGATATCACGCATACTATAAATATTATTTTGTAGCCCTCCAACATTTAAAAACGGGGGTTTCCGACTGCTTTATCTTAAAATGTACTACCCTGGCAATAGTGAAACGACGACAGGAGCCTGCACTGAACACTGCCACAGACTTCCCGCCAATAAACTGTATAGAGTCGCCGCTTAAAATCCCACGCGTATGCAACACGGCGATACACTGCACGCCAGTTCAGAGCCTTGCGCGTAGCGGTGACGACCCACGCGAATTGCGTTTCAGGGTAGCCCTTATAGCTCCCACGCTTCTGGGCATCGGACGCGAAAACAGCTCCAGGTAGGCGACTTATTAAGTTCTCCCAGTCATTCGTATTCTAGGCGTCAATTTTTCCATCGCCGCTGAACCAGTGTGTCCCAAGTAAATTTCGCATGTTTAGTTAGGCGACTTTGCCAAAACGAACCCCGCGTCGCCGCGCTGTGTTGACGGCGATATTTATAGGATGTCAGATGGATAAATTCGCAGAAAACTTACTTCTTTGCTTTTATCTTTCTCTCAGATTTTCCCCTTCTCATATGGAGCTAACGGGAGCGACATTCCTCGTAGAGAGGGATAAGTGACTACGACGAATTATTTTAACTTTTTGAGACCCGCTTAAATGTATGGTTTCAAGTGTAATAATTACATTTTAATACATGCTGTGCTTAACATTCTGACTGATATCGATGTCGTATGATTCAGCCGGATTTCAAGAGAACTTTACGGAGATTGCGTTAGTATAACGACTCTTAAAGGCAGTTTTAAAATCGACATTTGGAAGAAAAATTCACTGCCCGTCGATTGTATAAGTACATATATGCTACCGTGCAAACTGGCATGCAGGCTCCCAGTTAAGTTGACATCGACTAAAGTAAAGTAGTTATTTTAATTCTTGGCTCTGAACTGCGAGCGTAATTTTTAAATTTATGACAAAGCAATTTAGTGTTTTTATTTGTAGTGTTATGAAATCATCAGAATACAAATTGGAATATCAGTAATTCATTTAGGCTCCTAACAAATCACGTTTACACTTTACTAGTGCATTAATAATGTCACAAGGTCCATGGCAATGTAAATTTTACATAAGGATAGAAGTAGATCTTCAGTAGAGTTTTCAAAAGTGCTCGATTAATATCGAGAAGCATATATACTGTATGTATGAGTGTGTGTATACAGGTTTTTCGAAAACTCAGTGCCGAAACTCCAGAAATAGTTTCTTTGGTCTAATAGTGACCCAAAAGTCCTATACACTTATATCCTCTAATATATTTTTATATATTTCTCCAATATTTGCAATAAACAAGTGTTTCAGGTCCAACTTCAAATATGTGTACTGCGCTTAGTATTCACTTTAGACCATAGGTAGTATATATATATATATATAGTCATAATCATAATTAACACACAAACAAGCACGTTCATCCTGCGCTCATTACGTTCCACTGGAAGCCATGTTTTGTTCACGTAACAGCATACAAATAAGCGCGTCGAGTTGCCATACTGGTGTTCGCAGGTGTGAGGGCTGTATTTACGAACACTGAGCACTTCACTTGGCAAATATTTGCTGCATGGAAGAGCCCCATTCGCTGCTGAAATTAGCGACAATGGAACTTGACGTCGCGCCGGTTTACAGCGGCGGCACGAAAACGTACACAGAGCTCTCAGGAAATAAACATGCTTACCTAATGGCCTATTGGCGTGTTTCCTTTAACAAAATAACTTTTTTTTTTCTGCGAGGTCTCCCCTTGTGTGACGTGGCCAAACCAACCATATATCTTCAACGGTTAACGGTTATGTACTGGTTGCCACGATTCGTTCGAAATTTTCTTTATACACACACACATGCGCGTGGATGCGCACGTGCTTTGTCTAAGGCCTGAAATTTAATCCTTGATAACTCCTCGAGAAATCTTTCGGTCGCTACAAANGATGCGCACGTGCTTTGTCTAAGGCCTGAAATTTAATCCTTGATAACTCCTCGAGAAATCTTTCGGTCGCTACAAAAACTATGATAAAAACTCTTTTATTTAAGCGTCTGAGATAAATTTGTTAGCAAAAAAACCCGTTAGTGCATTGAAAATGGCGACCGTTCAAATGAGAAAAACTTGCTTTCGGTAAGTGTTTATATTTCACCCATACTTTGTGTGGAACGGAAACAATTCCCGTATGACAACGAAAGCGTGGACTAGATTTTTGTTACGTAAATTAATTACAGTGTCTTCTTAAATTAAATGTGTATTCACCACATTGCATTAACCACCTCCATTGTTACTTATTACTTATATTTGCATCTAATTACGAGTGCCTCGGTGCAAATTGTTCTGCTGAACATGTTTCACTGTTGTTGTCATCCGAACGTAGATAAATTATCTTCATTCCTGATTAACACGGATTTCTATTACAACATACGTATTTTGTTTTGTTTTAGACACCCCGTGCTAGCTGTCAGACGGACAACTAACAAATGACACTAAATTTACTTTTATTTATAAACATCATGCATACTCATGTCCGAGATAGTATTCTAATAGCTGATCTTTTGTATGNGTCCGAGATAGTATTCTAATAGCTGATCTTTTGTATGGCATTACGACACTTTTACACCACATCACTACGGCGCCGGTTTCACTGTACGTGAACACGAGTTACATCTGTTCATCACTGAGGCATCAGATGGGAACTTGAGTTATGTATAATGCCCAGTACTTGTACAAGATCTTGCCGCCGATTCGCCGTCTGTTAGTTTCCAAGTCATGTATTATAGGCCTACCCACATTAAGGAAAAAGAGCTACCTACAGTTATCGTGATCCTGTAGCTATTACAGGAATCTGGCAGAAAGTGTATGTAAAGATAAAGCCTTGTAGAAGAAAAATAAATACTAACTTGTAACAGGCTCATTCAAAAATTGCAAATAATCAAGGATATTTTGTTGGTGACATTTTAGTCCACAAGAATATTATGTAGACGCAGCTGACAACACAAAACCACCCAGTATAAAAAAAAATTGCTGTTAATAAGATTGGCGAATCGTTAGAGGTAGGAAAAATCCACTCTTTCAATGACCTTCTGGTACACCGGAACTGCATTTAGTTCGATAATTCTTATGTAGAAGATTTATTATTGGTTCTGAAACTCCTAGTGCATCTCAAACAATGGTTAAATCTAAATTATGCGTTTGAGTACTAGCCGGTCTCTTCAGATTATAATGATCTAATCACGCTTACAGTAACTTAATCTCTCCATTACTGAACTCTTTGAATTCATCATGACCGGTTTGTGAGGTAATCGCGGTGTGTAGATGAAACTGTGGCTCGTTGGTACGTCATAGGTACAGAATAGGCAAGTATACAGAATATATCTGGTACATGTATCTCAAAATGAAAGTGAACGTGCCAGCAAACTTCTTTTTACATGCTAGTAATACGTTTCGGCGGCGACCAGTGCCTAGAGACGAAACTGACGGACACGAACACTGCCCAGCCATTATGGACCCTTCACGAAATCAATCAACGACCTAGTGATCCTTAAGCTGAAAAAATCGGGACGTCATTTTGCTATCTAGTCCGCATATAGCCTATTCTGTGCTACATTTTGAATTTCTCACCAGCTAAACTTCTGGCTAAGCTACTATGAAAATGTCTTTGCTCCTTAAATCCAAACATTCAAGGATATATTTTCGTTCTTCGGTAGTGTTTGTCGAAATCTTAAAAGAACACTAAAACTCAGTAACAAGAAATTTCGTAGATAAAAAATTAATATATATTTTATTATTGCGTAAATGAGCACGGCGAATTGTATATACTACTAGCTTACCCGGCCACGCGTTGCTGTGGCATAAAATATTTTGGTTCTATTCATATCTGTGGAATTAATTGAAAGAAGTATATGTGTGTATATATATATATATATATATATCTGTAAAAAAGCATTGAGAACAACAAACTGAAATGTAAAAACAGACAACTGTCAACAAAGGCGCTTCCTGACGCGAAAGCATGGTAAAAATGAGCTTTTTGTAGATTTTAGTACCTTTGCAGGTAATGCAGATAAAAAAGAAAGGTGTACAAACACTCGTGGGAACGAAATGAAGGTTTATAGAAAAACAGAATGAAAATTGGTTGATTTTTCGGGAGTTATACGCGTCCTAACAAACGGACACAATATATATAGATTACAATAAGTACGGACACTTTCAGACTTGTGGTACAGAGACAACTTGCTGCCAGCCAGTCAATAATAAAACNTAGATTACAATAAGTACGGACACTTTCAGACTTGTGGTACAGAGACAACTTGCTGCCAGCCAGTCAATAATAAAACTAGCCAGCGCACGTGTCAGGTGCAGTTTGAACCAATACGACGCTGGTAAGTGAAAATCCAACGGCCCAACAGAATTATTGTTTCTGAGTTGTTGGATATAAGCGACTCGCTCCTAGTTTGGCCTAACTGCTAGTTAAACATGTACCGATCTCAAAGGTTTGAACTTTGCCAACTGGTGAAACGTATTACGCCCAGCCTTCGGGGATTCCAAACACTGTTTGCCAGTGACAGTCGCAACGATCTACTGGTCCCTGGTCGAGAATAGTCCAAGCCTATAAATATGTTTCGCGTGTTTCGTTTTGTCGGTGGTAAAAGAAGAAGGATATGGGCGTGATCGTAAAGACGTCGCTTGATGTGTCGCGAAAACACCGAAGCCGCCGCTGGTTCGCGCCTTTTTTTTCCCCGCGTCTGTGGCCGAGATTTATCGTAACCGACAGGCTTTTCAGTCTGTTGAGTTGGGGTTGGACGGAGGGGTTTTTGGAATCTTCCTCGCGGTGAGGAAGGGCCAGTCAGTCGCCTTGAAGAATTTGCATTGATATCGCCACGGCGTGGAAGAACCTCCCGACGTGGGGAAGGAGATCCAAGCATCTTCGCACTTGTGGTGAGGAACGAGGTCCGTNATCGCCTATATATCGCCCATTCACGGTTACACCCAACTTTTCTGAAGCCCTGGTTAAGTTCTACATCCAGGATATTCCTCCGCCTCATGCAAACGAAGCTTAACTAAGTCAAGGTTTATTAAATTCAGGTTGGGAAGCTCAATGCTTTTTAGTTTGGCAACTAAAATTTTTCGCCACCAGGTAACACTGGTGTTGCATGTGTAATCACAGGATTTTTTTTCATTTTGTATGTAAGTAAATGGGATAATTGCAATTTTCATTAAATAAATGTGTTCCGTACTTATTGTAACAGTATTTACAATTCGCAGTGCCCATTTACGCAACAAGAAAATATACAGGTTGTTCGGAAACTCACGCGAAATATTTTGGGAGGTGATTCCTTGTGGAAAGTGTATTTAAAATATACGTTTTATTGTAGTTATGCAAAAGATTTTCTTGGCAACTGGTTTCCAAGAATTTTTCTTGTAAAAGTCGAAAATATTGTTTACAGTATGAGGTGAAGAGGTGGAACATATGAAGATTCGAGAACTGGAATTTGAACGTTGCCTCTCGTACCAAGTGTTTCTGAGCTGATTATAATTTGTAGATCCCGTCATTTTCAGTCTTCCTGTAAGCGGAACCGGGTGATGTAAAACCCAGTACATACATGCCGGAGAATTTTCTACTTTAGTGACCAAAAGGCTGCTATTTTTCGAAGTATGCATTTGTACATTGGCTGCTCTGTTTCTGGAATATTTGTTTCACTTTTCATGTACTGTATATGGTTCGATTACTCTGCTGGAACCAACATGTCATATAGTGTACTACTTAAATTTTACACTGATTAAATTCATTCCATGCCATTAATACTTATCCAAGTGAACACTGTTTTGTTGTCCTCGATAAGAGGTTATATCTATTAGCCATCAAAATAATTCCTCACCGTAGTAGTTAACGTTTTCAGAACCATCATCGACGGAAACTCGAACTCTCCCGGTGGTANATGCCTTGTAAGCTTAGCAAAATTTCCGTTAAATTATGTTTCCTATTACTATTCATAATTTTTAATTATTCCACTTTGTGTAGGTTTTTGTGTTTGTTTTTTTTTTTTTTTTAAATTTTAAACGCCTCAAGGTCACGTCCGGCCGTAAGGAAGAATTACGACGGCGATGGAAAGTAGCATAAACAAGCTTCGTGTGGGTCCTGTTTCCTCAGAATTTTAAGCGGTGACTAAAGGTTTTTAATACAGTATATATGTTCAGGAAAAATACAGCATTGTTGCTGTAGTTACAAAAAATAAATAAAGAATAATAAATGTTGTAAACAGAGTGTTATTTACAGCGACTTTTGCTTATCTTTTTTCAATGAGCAAATTTTTGTTGTAGTAACAAAATTTGTACATTGGCAATAAAATACCGCCTTCATATATACTTAAAAATATTCCATAATTTGTGTAAAAAAATTGCAATAGGCAAAATTGTTTACAATGATACTCATACAGTTTGACCGCTAGGGAGGTCCTCTTACTCCAACTGAAGAAGTTATTACCAAAAAATTTATATTGAACTGCAAGAATAGGCGTTAAATTTTTTTCTCGTTTTTTAAATTCAACATTTAATGCAGCATTACTAAAAAGTAAAAGTATACTGAGTGAAGGAATGAGATTTGAACATTTATGGCATAGTCCTTCTTCATTCAGAAAGAAAGTTTATAAAAATAGCTATGAAGTCGCAGCTTTCGCAAAGAGAGCGCTACAATGAAATGCTACAACAGATTTTGTTGGAATTCCTCGGTGACGAGAATAGGCGTGGAGCTCGTTTGGTGCAGGTTATAGTCTCTGATTGGCGCTAACTACCGCTTTAACCACGACGGCCTAGTTAGGGAAGACTAGTAGTCAAGGTGACGAGCGTGTGAAGGCCGAACGTCACTGGCTCCTTGTAAGTACCCTCTGTAGCCGTTCACGTCTAATTATTATTTATTTAATTATGTTCTGAGAGAATACAGAAAATTATATTAATATTTATAAGTTTATGTTGGACGAATAAAAATGTGTTGGCAAAAACATCAATACCTATTTTAAAAGAGAGTCAGGATGCCAGTACCCGAGTACCTTTTTAAATATCTTTGAAACTTAATTAATATGTTGTGTATAAGATATATTACATGACATGTGATTTAGTTGGCAAAGTTAATTAGGAACATAGAAACTTCAGCTCCCGTATTCCGAAATTTTAGACTTTTCGGTGCTGCACTTTGAAAAATGTGATCATTTGACTACAAATTACATGTATGTGGTCCTTATATAAATCTGTTTCAGATAATGAAATAAAAAAAAACATATCGTGAAATGTGGCTTTTAAGGGAAAGTCACTAGAACCAGGAACCATCTTCTGAGAGTTGCCGCGTTGTGCCGCCGTTTACCGCGACACGAGGGAGCAGTTGGGAGTCGCGCGAGTAACAATTGTGTGCCTGTGTTTCTGCGTCGCTGGCTGGACCAATTATCAAGCAGGCCCCCATACGCCACGCGCACCTCATCAGCGCGATGATTGACTCGCACCGTCCTCCCTCCCGCTACAGCCGGGAACGGACGAGCGCGTCTCTTCTGCGAGTAGTAGGCCTATTGCTCCGTGCATACTCGGCCTGCCGTGGATCAATCAGCGGCTTCGATGCTGTTGCCTTTTCGCTGTTATTTTTAGCACTTTCGAAAAACCCGCCTGGGATATATTTTTATTCTCATCTTGTATCCTCCCGCCAAGAAATAGTAACATTGCAATGGACCCCTATCACTTTATTCATGCGCCGATCAAGTGAAAATGTAGCTTTTTTTTTTTGTAGAAACGTCAGTATATATGTTACGAACATGCCCATTTTTACTCTTGGTGCCTAAAACAGAGTGATATAAATTCATTGTTCATATGTTAGAACATGGCATGCGATTTTAATACGACGTTAAAACATGGAACTACTTCCTCTACTTCCAACACTGATAGAGAAATAATTCACGTTGCTCCAAATTCAAGGTTGTAAGGTGTGAAAGAATGGCAGGCATTATACGAGATTGAAGTCGTAACCTGCTAACGTTCGCAGTCTGCAGGGCTGAGACAGCTTTTAACAAATATATCGACGACCAAGTGGGGAGCGACGGAAAGAAGACGTCAGGAATTCTGAGAAACGTGTTATAGTTTCGTAAACAACCGTCTGAGCGTGGGAGGGCGCAGTAAGCTACGCAAAGGAGCGTCGGCGTATCGCGAGTAGGGCTGTTCGATATACAGCTTCGAGTATCGTTTCAATGCATCCTAACCATATCGATATCGATTTGATATACCTCTTCCATAGATCATTGCAAATCAAAGGCGACATACGGCGAATATTGCATATATATGTCCATATAGCAAATATTGTCTTAGCCATTTGAAATACACTTTAATTTACGGTTTCAAGTGTTGCAAACAAAAAAAAAATGTTACAATGCATTGAACTTAAGTTTAGATAACACTTGTTTCGTTGTCATAGACAATTGTAGGCTACATGTTCGGCTACACTTATATCAACCAATTATGACTTCGACCAATAAGACGGTTTCCGAACCATTTACCCACAGCTAAGATAATAGGTCATTGAGCTTCGCAGTGTGCAGTACAGACTAAAAATTACCTACATGTGCGTAACGTACACAATCGTGTACACTGAGTCTGAACGGGTTAAGAGACATGTACATCGCAAATGTTGATTATAATAATATATGAAATATCGTTATCGTAAATCTCAATGGCAACGACAGACTCATCTAGAATACCGATATCGGAAATAGTGCGACAAGAAGTAAGACCTAACGAAATCGCAAGAGGAGCAAACACGTTTCTCCTCCACGCGGTAGTCCCTAGTATCTATTTTCCCTGACTTGCTATTAGAAACATTTTTTTTTTTTTAAATAAAAGATTGTTCACGGTTAAGTGTGCACTTTTGAAATCAACTTCAAAGAAAATCATTGCCCATAACTACACGTTACAAGACCCCAGGGGCGTATCTGAGTTCGTGAAGGATGGAGGTCTTAAAAAAATGTAAAGTAACCAAAATTAATTTAAAATTAATTTATAGTGCTATAAATATTCACACAGCCTTTATATACAATATTTATGTACCTATCTCCACTATTACTCTTCTTATTCATAGTCTGCGCAATATTGAATGTATATCTCCATTCTAATTAAAGTCATTATCAGTGTCTCTATATCAGAAAAATTGTTCTATGACGTAGTGTTTTCTTGCGAGCGTAATATTTAAATTTAGGGGCACTCAATTTAGTGTATACAGAGTATACATCTACATTCCTAACAATTTCACGATATCACTTGGATGACGTATAAATAAAGTGAGAAGGCCCTTGGCAACGTTCATTTTACACATGGCGGAAGGATACAAAACGAGAATAAAAGTAGGCCTGTATCCTAAGCAGGGCTTTCAAAAATGCTCAGCTCACCAAGAACAGCCCCTGGTTACATGTCTTCCCACACAGCGGCGCCGTGAGAAGATAAAAGTAATTACGGAGCTTTATTGGGTTATATTCATGTTAACTGATTTCAACACATTTTTCAGTGGCTACCTTACTCCTAAATAAATCTTCATATTTAGTATTGATCTTGGGGACAGTTCAAATTCACTTTCGTTTGTACCAATTACCAACGAAGAACGTTGATCGTCACAGAAAGTGATTCCGCAGCGGATGCATTGGAGTACTGTTTTGCACTATATGATTATACCCCATAAGTAGGGTAAAATGTTTTTCGCGAAAAGATTTACGCGGAGTCTAGACTTCAATATCCTATGTCCACATTTGCGGTCTTAATTTGACTATTACCCCTTTTGACTTTGTTTGAAGAGTCTGTTATATAATGTTACATGGTGATTACAGTCTGTTACAGTATGATACATGTAAATCAGAATTAAGTTTCTCCGATACTGACCTTCCGTGATTCGCGGTCAGACAGGTAAAAATAAGACCCGTAGCAATTCATATGATCCAATAACGAAAGTGATTCTGAATTTGAGTGCTTTGGAACACAACTGGTTCTGGAATATTTTCGATGAAAACAGGTGCCCCTAATCACGCAATGCCCATGCATATCTCCCCGGCCGGGTCACTCCCGCATTTTCGCAAATGGGAATCGTGCCTGACGATGATGCTGGTCGGTGGGTTTTGTCGGGGATCTTCCATTTGCCCCACCCTTGCATTCCGGCGCTGCTCCATTCTCAAATAATTTCACCCTCATCGGCTCTCAAGCCATCTATGTTAAGAGCCGCCCAAATCTCTCAACTTAACTCAACAACCCAAGCATATCCGTGTGTTATGCTCACGGCACGGTGATGTGTTGGCCTCAGGTTGAGAACCAAGGGGGCATACATCACCTACAGCAGTTCCTGGCGTGGCCAATTCGCGCTGGCCTACCTCACCCCTCTTCACNCGCGATGATTGTGGTGCCCGCTGAGTGGCGCTAAGTGGGGCATTAGTCCTGTGGAGACAGCGACTAACTCTTCCGCCCTTGCGCGGGACCTCTCGCGTCGTGTCACGTATGTTTCACGCCGATATTTACGCTCTCCCTTACGTTCCCCCAACCACCCTATTTTATATCTCATTCTCCTAGCCCACCCTCTTCAGATATATTTGAAAACAAGTGGCAACTTTCTAGGCCCACCCACGTAGTCTCGCTAATTCCCCCCTATCTTTACGATCCAATCTGTTTGGGGGGTACGCCGCTGAAATGCGACTACCGCGTGGAAAATACGATGGCAGCTAGAAACAAATTGCCCCCGTGTTTTTTATGTCTTCCAGAAATAAATGAAAGAGTCTATATTTTCGGTATCGGTAAACTCCGATGTCTATTATTTAAGTCCATAAGATTTGTGATCGTACATAATAAGGTAAAACGTGTAATATGATTNGTAAACTCCGATGTCTATTATTTAAGTCCATAAGATTTGTGATCGTACATAATAAGGTAAAACGTGTAATATGATTTGGTGGTTTATACATTTTAAAGGATGGTAACTTCTTGTCGAAATTCGGTCACTCCTCGAGCAACTACAGATTTTTCATTGTTGTTATTATTATATAAATCAGTTTATACAGGTAGTTTAATAGTCCTGTTACNCGAGCAACTACAGATTTTTCATTGTTGTTATTATTATATAAATCAGTTTATACAGGTAGTTTAATAGTCCTGTTACATGAAGGACGCCTGAGGGGCGTATCTGAGTTCGTGAGGGATGGAGGTCTTAATAAAAATAAAATAACTAAATTTGATTTNGGGGCGTATCTGAGTTCGTGAGGGATGGAGGTCTTAATAAAAATAAAATAACTAAATTTGATTTCTAATTTATTCACAGAGCTTTTATTTACAGCATTATGTTATCTGTATTCACTATTACTCTTTTTATTTAACAGTGAGCGCAATATTTAATGTCGATTTCAACTCTAATTAACGTCCTTATTAATTGTCTCTGTTTGGTTACAGCCAATTAACTCATGCTCATTATTAATACGTGTTCAGCGTATCTGTTGCCACCATATGTAAGGTTTTTCACTCACGCATCTAGTCCAATAGTCCAGCCTGCCAGCCGCACTCTCACTGTGAAGAAACCGCGAATAGACGATAGTAACACTTTCAGCGAATTGGGTTTGTTACGACACTTACTGTAAGAATTTTCTGAGTACAGAGTAGAGACGTACTAATTTTCCAATTATTTGAATATGCCAATTATGGGTGAATGGCTGGAAACTGTGCATTTTGGACTTCACAAGTGGCTGAGAAAATAATAACTAATACCGCATTTGAGTACAAGTGATCTTGATGGAACCTACAGGATCATTAGTATTTTGAAGTTTTAGTGGTTTTACGAAGTATTGTGTGAAAATGAGGNGATCTTGATGGAACCTACAGGATCATTAGTATTTTGAAGTTTTAGTGGTTTTACGAAGTATTGTGTGAAAATGAGGACCCAGAAGAATGATGTTATCCAGAGGAATGATTACAACCTTTAACACATTATCTCTTTTGTTAATATTTCTCAGTGACATGCTGTACTCTCTTAATGTATTTGTTCGAAATTCACATACGAANTACCCAGAAGAATGATGTTATCCAGAGGAATGATTACAACCTTTAAAACATTATCTCTTTTGTTAATATTTCTCAGTGACATGCTGTACTCTCTTAATGTATTTGTTCGAAATTCACATACGAAATGTAATTTTCATCCATTCTAATATTTGAAGTTTCTGCATGGTTTTGTCCTTTCTTCAGTTCCCTGCTACGTCTCTTTATATTTCTTGCTGCCGTTTCTTTCCAAACCTTTCTGACTTTCCTTTGTAACATTATTATTTTATACAGTTGGTAGTGGCGCCTTTTCTATGGGATTTTTACCTTCTGTCACGTTCTTTTTCTTCTGTCTATAACTTTGTATCAATTGTTGTATAGGATTATCTAAACTCACAATAGAACATTGAATAAATTATATTAACTAAACAGTTCTTACCAGAGGAATGTCACTATGAAGTGTGAGTCATAGATATCGTAACCTTCCAACTAAATTAAAACACAATATGTTGAAGGGAAGGAAACAGCTTTTTATACAGTGTTGCTGATAACAAGAGCAAAATTGTCTGTCAACAAGTCAGTGATGTTAGCGCCCATTTATCCAGTCCTGTAAACATTTTATTGCAAAGAGGAATCACTCGGCCATTCACGAGATTTAATTTAAAATTAGTCTTAACTTTCTGTATTTAATTTTCAAGAAAATTTATTGTCTACTTTTTAAATATAACTTATTTGTAGAAAACATTGCAATTTTATAGTAGCAATCTTAAATATGAATGTTAAAACTATTTGTTTTACATGTAGATGTGTTTACAGGACAACCCAGAGAAAGGACTTATTAGTATCAAACTGTTATTTTAATCCATTAAAACAAAGTTAGATTAAAGGCCAATTGTTTAAAATTTGTCGATTACAATTGTTAATTAACCACACTAAAAAAAGTTTTATGAATGAACTTGTTTCTTTACTAGCTTGTAGGGACATATATTAAACAGTTTCCAGCCATTCACCCCAACGGCACTTGACTGACTCGTAATGCAAGTTCTGAAGTCCATGGCAGTGGTAAATTTACATAAGGCGGGAGAATACGCCGGGGACAAAAACACAAAAAGGAGAACCTTCAGAAGTGCTCGATCAAATGCTACTGAGTCGTACAAAAAAAACTGCAGTGTTGCCCGTGTTATTATCACCACGTGTGGCGGCGTATGTATGGGCAGGTGGGCGAAGACGCTTGGGGAGAGGTCGTCACGGCCTCTGACGATTTAAGGCCCGTGTGCTCAGGTTCAGTGGACATGACATCACATCTTTGTTCTGCTCTTAGTGGTGGCATCGTGGTGGGACACATAAATGTTTCATCTGCTAAGGATTTAAGAGTCCAAGGCCCTGAGATTTTTTTTTTTTCGCCTTTGAGGCACAGCTATACGGGCGACATTAAGACGCGCGACCAGCGCCGCGTCGCCCCTACGCACAATGCGCTGAACTTGCGTGCAGTGCTCCCGCTGTTACGCTTTGGGGTCATCCATAAATTACGTGAGGCGTTTAGAGGGGGGAGGGGGTAGAGCCAAATCTCACCCAATCTCACGTGGTGGAGAGGGGGGGTCTC
>NQII01004277.1:179354-194649 GCA_002778355.1 Clitarchus hookeri
TTTTTTTTAATAAATCAATCACGGATTAACGTATTTACACAAAAAATACGAATTTTGAAAAATCTCACGTGAGATTAGAGGGGGGGGGAGGGGGTCGAGAAAAATCTCACGACATCTCACCAAGGGGGGAGGGGGGGTCGAAAAATCATCAAAATCGCCTCACGTAATTTATGGACGCTCCCTTTCCTGTGCAAGTTAGATCTGTAACAGTGGGATTTTATGACACGCGATGAAAGACCATAGATTAAACTACCACTGTACCCGTTTATTTTTCTCATACCTCTTAAGGAAAATGGGCAGGCAAGCTCTAAAAATGCTATTTTTTAACCAGAATTCACGATTTGTTTCCTCTTAGAATAAACCTAATATTATAAAAACAAAACTGTACGGGCGTAGATAATTGTTTTTTTTTTTATGTTTTTTTGGCAAAATTCGTATTCCCAGGACCTTTATTTGCTGAGATACGCGTAAACTCGCAAACAACGAATATACAGAAAGTATGTCCGGACTAATGCCAAATATTTTTACGTTCTTGTGCTGTTGTTATTTGTTTATTGGCTGCTGTGTCTTTGAGAAGCCAATTCCACCTAAGTCTGTTTTCACCCATTTCGGTTGTTGTATTGTCACGAAGTACTCAAGAATACAGTGGCGAAACAGCTGCTTGTTCCCCGAACTCAATCCGCACACACCAGAAAAATGGCGTCACTAGCCAGTAATACGTCTGAACACTGTTCGCCAATCACTTTCCGGCAAACCCAGCCAACAGGGAACGTTTCGCAGCACGCCTCAGCCAGTCAGACACAAGGCTCGTTTGTTTCCGAAACCTCCGGAAGCCAATCAGTGATTGGGTGCGTCCACATCAAAGGAACCGCCACGCAATTTCGCCTCTGTGTGCTTATGTAGTCTGTGGTACTGTCAAGTGTTCGACACTGGGTCAGGCTGTACCAGATCCTACGAAGTCTCGTCTCTCTGGCTCGCGGAAAAAAAAGTCCTCGCCACAAACATTTATTTTCGCCCCCTTCTATTAGGTTAAAATAAAATTAGTTGCGTAACAACTATAATAAAAAACGAAACGAAAAATTAACATAACAATGTTCCTTTAAGACATGTGGTATTATGCCTCATCTGAGAAATCACTGATGTAGCCTAACATATCGCAGAATAGTTACAATAGTAATTATATATATAGTTACAATAAATTATATATCAAGTTACAATAGCAATTTTATATATATATATATATATACACTCACACACACTAGCAGTTTGAAAATTACTGCAAATTGCTTGCAATATATTTTTAAATACTACATGTTACAACATAATGGTTTTCTGAAAAAAAACGTTATGCATTAAACTTTTACATAAACATATGCGAAATGCAGACACAGCAATATAAGAAATGCAAATGAGTTAACTTTGAAGAATGCATGAGCATACGGCAAAACAAGTTATTTAGCTCCCTCGTACTTAGAATTTACTCGTCCTGTTTACATTCCAGCTGACGACTACGTACATTTGTAGGTTGTTTTCAACCAGTTTTTCACTGCACGTGTATCTACATATCCAACACGAATAAATATATATATATATATTTTTTTTTGGTGGGTCCTGTTTATTATTTACGATATTTAATTACAAATAGCTTTCCATTAGGTGTTTATCACACCTGNTTACAATAAATTATATATCGAGTTACAATAGTAATTATATATATATATATATATATATATATATATACACTCACTAGCAGTTTGAAAATTACTGCAAATTGCTTGCAATATATTTTTAAATACTACATGTTTACAACATAATGGTTTTCTGAAAAAAACGTTATGCATTAAACTTTTACATAAACATATGCGAAATGCAGACACAGCAATATAAGAAATGCAAATGAGTTAACTTTGAAGAATGCATATGAGCATACGGCAAAACAAGTTATTTAGCTCCCCTCGTACTTAGAATTTACTCATTCTGTTTACATTCCAGCTGACGACTACGTACATTTGTAGGTTGTTTTCAACCAGTTTTTCACTGCACGTGTATCTACATATCCAACACGAATATATATATATTTTTTTGGTGGGTCCTGTTTATTATTTACGATATTTAATTACAAATAGCTTTCCATTAGGTGTTTATCACACCTGAATGGATTAATACACTTCGTATGACTTAAGTTCAACTGTATAGTGTTTTGCTTTGTATCAGGTAGGAATGCGAAGCAAGGCTTCGGCTTGACGATACACTTTCTGGATATAGCTGGCTCTAGGCCAATTCAACACTAATTCGATGCACACACAATTGTAAGGCAAAATTTGAGTGCTGATCTGTCAAGTTTATTACTGAATAACAACAAGATTGCCAGTCTCTGTCTCCTTCTTGATCCCTTGGGTCTGTCCAGCCATTGACATAAATATTGTTAGTTTAGTATTCTCAGCTTGCAATCTTAACCCCATCCTCAGAGATGATTTAAAATTGGTGCCACTGTAAAGAAATTCAGACAAGAGATTAAAGGTTTTTATGTAATTATGACAAAGTCGATAAAAAAATACAGTAAAATTTGCAAATAGTTTTCCACAGGATTACTACAGATCTGGGAAACCTGAAAAATCTGGAAAAGTCNAAATACAGTAAAATTTGCAAATAGTTTTCCACAGGATTACTACAGATCTGGGAAACCTGAAAAATCTGGAAAAGTTAGGGTAACTAATAACTGATCCTAGAAATTTTAACGTGCGATGGAGTTTAACCCGACATATACTATTTACAGCAAAAAATTCTCAGTTGCAGCCTAAGAAACGCGTTTTATGCCACTGACAACACATGAGTAATGAGCGTTGTAAAAGAAACATCTCTACAATTAAAAAATTATACTTCTCGTACTGTAAACTAATTTTCATATAAAATAATTTATGTGCGTTTCATTTTAATAACATTTTTATATAGTAAGGCATTTTTTTTAGAATTTCTATATTGAATGCTCGCATGGAAAACTTGGAAAAGTTTGGGTAATTTTATTCTGGTATTCTGCAGTACTCGTGTATCCACCATTTTTAAATAAGCAGACTGGTAAATTTTTTTTCTTTGAAATCTTTTGTGGTGTCTTAATTAAATACGGATTATATGAACACTCCTCAGCTTTTATTCTGGAAAATGACCGATAAAAGATCATGTTACAAAACTAAGCGTATTTGGTCAAGCATTGGCGTATCTGACTCACAGTCCAGGCAATGGCTAGTGTAACTCCTTTACATGTAGGTAGGTGCCTTCCTGATCTCTTACTACTGATATATGTATAGTATACTCTGTATATAATTACTAATATATATAATACTTATATATGTATTGTCATTACTGGTAGACAGCCNTACTAATATATATATAATACTTATATATATATTGTCATTACTGGTAGACAGTCAACCGCAAATATTTGTTTCTATATGGGAAAATTATATTTAGTTGCCCCAACAGAGTAGTTTGTTGGGTAAACAAAACTTGAAAAGCAACAAAATTTATTTGGTTTATCTAAGATAATACACGATTGAATGAACAAAACCTCTGAGTTGGGCCAAAGGAAATTAGACTGCCAACGAATCTACTGTATATATTTGCTTGACCACTCATTTTATTGCCTTCGTTCGAAAATACAGTTCAATTGTTTTTTTTTTTTACATTTTTTTTTATAATTAGGATAGTAACAGTGTTTCTTAGTGAATTTATTGACACTTAATAATAGTATAAACACCCCAGTAAAACGAGTTCAACTGGAAATCAAAATGCAAAGCTGTAGAACTTGAAATATTTATTTGCGCACATTGTCGAGTATTTGAAGTTTGTATATTTAAAATCATTCTGAATTAATTAGTATTGACTTGAGATGTGAAAGCCAGGGCGTAGTGTTCGAGTACAGCCGATATAGGTTCGAATCTCGGATGGGATTATGTTTCTCTATATTAAAAGAAACTGTTTAATTGTACGAAGAGCAAAACAAATATTTAGTTGCACTAACCAAATCTCTGTTTGGAGCAACCAAATAAGAACAACATTATTTGGTTTCAACAACGAAGTATTTCACTGCTCCTATACAAACAACGAATTTGGTTGCGCCAAACAAACTTTGTTTGATTCAACAAACCTTTTCTCTCAGCGTAGGCGCGTCGCTCCGGCCAGACCGACGAATGACAGGTGGAATGAGGCCGGAAGATGGAAGGGCAAGACCCCGAGAAACCCATACACAGATGCGGTATCTATTTAACACATTCCTCATGAGAGTTCCCGTAGGAGAATTTTCATACGCGCCGACCCTGGGATCGAACCAGGGTCGTGACAGTGGCGTGGCGTCTCAATACTCTTGTAAGTATCGTTTATCGATGTGGGGATTCGTTTATTTTTTTTTTCCGGCTTCTGGTAGGCGATCGCGAACACCGAGGGGACCCCTGCGATACGACGGTTTGTAGAAGGGCCTTAAAAGACGTCCACATCTGTTCCAGGAGTCCTGCACGTGACAGTTTCTCCCGGTGCCGAGGTGTGTGTGTGTGTGTGTGCGTGTGCTGAGGAAGGGCGTGACGTCACCGCTGACGACTCACGGCCGTATAGGAAGATAACCGCTACTCTGCTGACTGGACAGGTGCGATACTCGTGTGGCCAGCGCCAAAGGGGTTGTGGCAGCGTGGCACACGCCGGACAGTTGAACACCGCCATTAACTACTAACGTACTTTTATATTTAGAGATCTGGAGGTATTTTGCTTGTATTTTGGGTGCCCGAGGCCTAGAACCGTGGTAGTGCTAAGGGTGGCCGTACTTAAGTACGCGCTTCGTGAGTAAGTGAGTGAAGGGATTTGGGCGGCTCTTAACATCGAGGTCTTTAAAGCCGACGAGGGTGAAGTATGGAGGTGAGTATGGAGCAGTGCCGGAATGAAAGGGCTGGGGAAACGGGAGATCCCCGAGAAAACCCGCCGACCAGCGGCATCGTCCAGCACGATTCCCACATGCGAAAATCCGGGAGCGACAATGCCGGGAATCTAACCTGGTTCGCCTAGGTGGAATGCGAGTAGTCTAACCACTACACCCCCGCAGCCCCTCCAATTTCGTCATTGTGTATGCACTCTGTGATAATACAGAGGTGAACAGCCCAACAAAATATTCTGAACGCCGTTTTCAGTCAGTCCTTGGTAACCAACTCGCTAGCTGGCAACCCAGCCAATAGGGAACTTTTCGCAGCATGCAGTAGTCAATCAGACACAAAGCCCGTTCCCAGAGCCTCGTGCAGCCAATCAAAGACTGGATTAGGTCTCGTCAAACGAACCGTCTCGCTATTTTGTCTGTGCACTTATCTATACGCTGTGGTTTCATGCTATGTTAAGTAACCTTTGTACCAGAAATTTCATACCTAAAAATGTCGTGGAACTCTCGCATTAATCCCAATTTTTTTCACTTTAAAAAATACATATTAGAGACAGAACAAAATAAACGGAAACTAGTATTCTGACATTAAAATTTCTTGAATGCAATTCGTATGGAAACAGTGTTATATAAAAAATAGTGAACAGTTTTTAATTGCTTGTATACGGCTGAATCTCTGCGCTCGGTTTGGGGGCCTGGGAAGACGACATCCTTAATCTAACGGGCAGGGATATGCAAAATTAGAGTTATTTTCATTACAGCACGCTTCATTACTGCTCTGTATAATATGATAAGTTTTGAATGGAAAACTGGAACTATAAGTTCAATCAAGAACAGAATAAAACTAAATCTGCTGGTGAAAGATTGGAATATGGTCAGAAATAAAGTTAAAGAATGTTTATTAAAAGAAAAGGAAAAAGTTAAGTCAATCCAATATAAATGCAAGAATCATAAGAATAAATCAGATCATAATAGAATCATGTATACAGAAAAGAAGAACTAACAGTAGATACACAACCCAAGAGATAAGATTTGGTGGTGGAAAGATGAACTAAGAGAAATTAAAACGATGGTTAAAAGTAAAAGCAGAACATATAGAAGGTGCTGCCAATGCGACTCTAAAATGTTATATAAAGAAGAATATATAAGAGCAAGAAGATCTTATAAAAAATTATCAAAATTAACATGATACAAAGTTGGATTGAGTTTGTTACCAATGCAAGTAATGAACATGTCTTGAACATTCCTGACAAGCTAATAAGAAACAAAGTAAAAAGAAACGATAAGATTGGTACAATTAAAATCAATGGAACTTATACAAAGGGAATATATGAAACTTACGTTAAACTAATTGATATCCTTATTCCAAATAAAAGCATAAAAGAAAATGCGACTATAGATAGGATTGAGGATAATTATGTTGTAAGTGATTAATATAGGAGAACTTTGAGAAGCGGTTTAGAACAGTGGTCGTAAAGAAGCATAACGATAGAAGTTATTGATGAGTTATGGGATAAGATTAAAAATGAAATTTTAGAAATAATGAACATATGTTTGAAGGACGGAGTCTTTCCTGTGGAATGGAAAAGGGTTGAGTTAGTTATAATATATAAAGGCAATAACAAACATAAAACAAACCCTAGTCCTCACAGACCGATATGCCTCCTCCCTGTTATGGGTAAGCTGTTTGAAAGGATAATATTAAATAGGATCAGGCCCACAATTGTAATTTTTCTAAATGCAAATCAATATGGTTTTAGAAGAAAAAAATCTACAGAAAATGCAATAAGAAAAGTAATGGAAATAATTAGATAAATGGACACTAAATATGTAATTTTAATACTGATTGATATCAGTAATGCATTTTCGGCTCTTGAGTGGAACAGTATAATCAAGGAAATATTTCAATTAGAGACTGGAATCAAAGAAAAAAGGTATTGCTAGATTATTTTAACGAAAGAAAAATTGGCATTTCGAACAGTTTTATAAATTACGAAAAGAGCATGAATAGGGGTTGCCCTCAGGGGTCGGTGCTTGGTCCTACTGTTTGGAACATTGTTTTTAATACATACCTCAACATAAAGAAGAATATAAATACTCAAAGGGTCTCATTTGCAGACGATTGTATCGTAATAATTGGCGAAAACAGTAGAAGAGCATTGGAAGTTAAAACAAGTAATGAAATTAAGACACTTAATGAATGGGTTAACTTAAAAGGTCTAAGAATTGCAATTGAGAAAACAGTTGGCATAATTGTCAAAGGAAATCTGGATGCCAGACTATCCGTAATAAAGTATAATAATAAAAGTATAAAAATAACAAAACAAGTTAAATATTTGGGTATCATTATTGACAATAGATTGACCTTTACACAACACATTAAATTGATTACTGAGAAACAAATATTTTGCAATAAAATAAAGCATAACATATGGAAATATACAAATTACAGTACAACTTCAAGGAAAATTGTTTATAGCTCTTTATTTGTTAATGCAATTACTTACGGCATAACTGCAATAGACGATATCATACATAATAAATATATAGTAACAAGATTCAGAGCATTACGAAGATTCGTATTAATTAGAATAGATAATATGACTTCAACAACTTATTTCGCCGCATTAATTATACTTAATAAAGAAATATATATTGATTTTATACTTGAAAACCGTAATATTATATATAAATTGAAACATACAGACCTCGAAATAATAATAAATAAACACAACTATAGGGGATTTACAGAATTTAATAGTAGATGGATTAAATTGAACGATAATGAAATCATAAGTATTAAAGAAATTAAAATAATACTTTATGATAATGCAATAAGGAAGTGGAATATAGAATGGAGAAAAGGATGGTAACAGAGGTATACGGAATTATATTAAAAACCTCAAGGACTGGTATGATAATATAACTAATTTAAATAAGGTGATGAAGGGCATAATTAGTGGCCATTGCCAAATTAAAAGCTATTTAAAAAAGATTAACAAAATTAATAATGATATCTGCGAATGCAGCAATGATATACAGGACGTATATCATATTTTATACAATAGTAAAATTTTTAATGAAGAGAGAAAAGATTTAAGAACAGTTTTATGCAAACAAGGTGAAACTATGGCCTCTAACTAGGTATAACATCTATGATAATGAGATATATAAGGACATTAAAAGTTNAAAAGCTATTTAAAAAAGATTAACAAAATTAATAATGATATCTGCGAATGCAGCAATGATATACAGGACGTATATAATATTTTATACAATAGTAAAATTTTTAATGAAGAGAGAAAAGATTTAAGAACAGTTTTAAGCAAACAAGGTGAAACTATGGCCTCTAACTAGGTATAACATCTATGATAATGAGATATATAAGGACATTAAAAGTTNGCAAACAAGGTGAAACTATGGCCTCTAACTAGGTATAACATCTATGATAATGAGATATATAAGGACATTAAAAGTTTTGTAGATAAATTATATAGAATTGTTAAAACATTCAACAATGACCTTATGGATTAGGTAATAAATAGGGACAGGGAAAGTAGCCGATGGCTGCTCCAGGCGAGGCCAGTGGGGCGCCTAGGAAACTAGGCAAGGGCCCCGGTAGCGCCACGCTTGCTGGCAAGACTGGAGCAGAACGGCGAAAACCCTGTTTTGCGAGTGGGTAATAGACTATACTACAAAATTATATACGGATGATGATTACAGGAAAATGGGAAGAAGAGATAAAAGAAGACGAATTAGTGGAAGAAGGGGAGAAGAAGTAGAAGAAGAAGTGGAAGATGGATTTTAATGAAGATGTATTTAGAAATTCTGGTTGACTTGTACACTATTTTATTGTGTATTAAATTTAAACAAAATTATTGTTTATATAATATGTATATGATTGAAGAATATGTATATGTTAGAAGAATTATGCAGAATGAGTGATGATAGACGTATTGAAGAAATAGAAGAAGAAAATGAAGCTACTGATAACTGTTTTATTTTGATATGATATCTATTTAATATACATTGATAACTTTGTTGCTACTTGTTTTAATATGTTATAGATTTTAAAATGTATGTACCTATATTTTAATTACGGGAGGGTGCATGGGTCCATNCTACTTGTTTTAATATGTTATAGATTTTAAAATGTATGTACCTATATTTTAATTACGGGAGGGTGCATGGGTCCATGTGACAGTCTCCTCGTGGCTCCGCGTGGAAACTGGGCAACCAGGCCAATAGTCACTTCCCCCCGTGGAGATTCCCAGGCGTTTATGAAAGCTTTTAAATTTTAAGCTTTAATTGTTTTAACTGTTAAATGACAGTATAGTTTTTTTTAGATGATTTTATAATTTTACAGATTTAGTCAGTCATATTTGAATTGGTATTGAAAAGGTTTCTTGGCGGTGAAGAAAACATTAAGATGATAAGTTAAATAGAATTGCAAATTTTGAGAAATGTAATAATAATATAATATATGCTAGAGAAATGTAATTCCCGGAGGGCCTTGAGGCTAAGAGGGAATTGTTAACATTACTGACTATCAACTGGAGTATGAGTCGTTTGTTTATCGGCTTCTGCCACTGGAGGATTCCTTTGCTATCCCTACTTGCTAGCACGTACGGTAGGCCTACTATGCTGTCTGTGCGCGGAGCTGTGGGTGTTTGAATTCCGTGCAAAAAGTCAATATTTTAAATATAGTTTTATAATTTTATTGGTAGTGCGTTGGTGTCATTTCTCGATAGTCTTCGTGGCATATTTAGAAACAGATATTAAAACTAACTGGAGTCTTGCTTATCGTAGTTTACGTGCATGCTTCAGTTACAAAGTTAAAAACGGACCTTTATAAAGTTGCTCTGGCATTAATTTGGGGTATTTATGAGGGCGATGATGGCAAAAATGAAAATAATGTGCGAGGGCACCTGATTTTCCCGAAAAGAGTTCCACGTACATCATAAGTTTTCCGTTCCCTATTGGCGTGTCTTTGTGAAAATACAGTTTGTTATTTAATGGGCCAGTTATAGGTAGGTTGCTCGGATACTGACAGTCGCAAGCAATGTCCTTAAAACGCGCAGCAAGTAAAACTATCTAATCGCGAAAATGGATCTGGGTCAAAGTATTTTTAAATACAATTAGATAGGGACTCTTTTACACGAAAATCGGGTGTCTCGAATAACGTGCTCGTGTTCAGATAGGTCATAATATTAGTTACTTTGCGCGTGGAAAAAGCTTAAACTAAACTATATTAAACAAAATGTTGGTTGGCATATACGCTTTCTTCTTGTTGCATGTATCTGCTTATATGTACGAACAGTGAGTTTCTGTGATTAATTTATTATTCAACACTCATACAGTATATAATGCGATTTTTATTTCGGTTTTTACGGAAAGACAATACCGCAAAACTTTTCGGTTCCGTTCTTCGTAACTATGTCCTCGGCATAGCTGTTAATACTGCATCGCCGAAGGAAGAGCGGGGAAGTCAAAATGTCCCTAAATGACTATGGATTTTTCTTTGTACCACGCTATTCGGAATATCTACGTTCAAACAAAGGCAGTCAAAATATTTTACATGCAAGATATTCTGTTCTTATTAGTAAGAGTACAGTTGAAAAGTCACGACGTAAGGATGCGGCAGTGGTGGAACATTGCACAAATGAGTCGAAAACTCGTTTGTAGGTTTATTGATAAGTAATTATAGTGCTTCTTTAATTAGCCGCTCACAAGAGAACGCATTGGTTCACATCCAAGTGGTATCAGTGAAGGAATATCAGGATAAATCTGGTGCTACTAGCATACTTTCCCGCTGCAAATATTTTGTGTTGGCTACCGAAGGATATTATTACCCACTTCCCCCAAAAATGTAAACCGTACTTGTGATAGGCTTCAAGGCAATAAACACAGGACTTCGTATGAATTGTGCCTATAGGCTGTAAAGTGAGCACTTTTGATATCAACCTTTGAAAATGATCACTGCCCTGCAGACTCCCAGTTAAGTTAACAGCTAAGAAAAAGAAATAGTCCAAAGACTCGGCGTTGCACTGCGAGCGTAATGTTTATAGTCTATTCGCGGTATCTTCACACTTTTTGACTCAAACCTTTGAAAAATCATCCCTTGTACGATGTGTTACGTTGTTTCCTAAGTATGTCATTTATCACAACCGTTTTGTACTTCAGTTTACTAAAAGTATCTCATTTTTGGTTCACTTTAACTTTTACTTATATTTTACCCATTAACTTTAGTATTTTATTTATAATTAATATGAACAAAAACAGAGAGAAAAAAGGTTTGTTGGTAATGCCGAATGATAAATAGTTGTTACGCAAAATATTATTATGCGAGTGCGCATGAATGTGGTGCGTTGTCCCTTTGGTGTAATTTTCTAGACTTGACTAAGCTTTGTTTCCATGAGGCGGAGGAATATCCAGGAAGTAGAGCTTCACCAGGGCTTCAGAAAAGTTGGAAGTAACCGCGAATGGACTATAACTTTATGTCTAGTGAGGTTAGTGTTTCTTATTTAATTCATATTATAGTAAGTATTTGCATATAAGTAACACATTCACATGCCTAACAATTCTACCATCAAGCCCATGGCAATGTTCAATTTATATATGGTGGAAGGTTGCAATGTAATCAGAGAAGTAGATCTTAACCCGCGCTTTCTAAAGTGCTCAGTTTACCGAGGACATGTCTATAGATACATAACCATTTGTGCTGCTAAAACGAAAACGCCTAATAGTACGGAACTTAAATTTTAAGAATTACAACCAAACAATGGCTGCAATTAATTAATGCGCTGCTTGAAGTGCCTCGCAGTGAATAAATAAGTGTAATCCGATAAAACACGAAACAGGAAACCGCAGTTTCCCGTCCGTACCGAGGTCACATTCGTTAACACAGATTTGGTTTTTTTTTTCCTATCCTAACCAACGGGTACCAACCGCACGCGTTTTTTTCTTGTTCTTATCAACCTGCTTACAACAGCTGCAATAAAAAAATATTTTCTCGAGATAAAAAATAGGTAAGCGTAGTTATTTAGTTGGGATGGGGGGAGGCGTGGCTTCTGATCGAAGAATGATCATGGGGTGATCATATGCTTCTATTCGTAACAATAATTAATTTTCGCAAAGATCAAAGTATTCAGCAGTCAGTTTTGTAACCAAAGGACGGAACGAAAAATCCTGTTTGTCCCCGACTTTCGAAACCGTTCTCGGAACAGATTTATCGTTAGAAAAATATTAGTACTAAATTGAACACTGTGGCAGAAATGTAAACTCAAACAAGAGTGGCATCAAAAATTATGATGAGTGTGGGAGGGGATGGAAGTTTTAAGTAGAATAATATGTAGTAAACATATGAACATAGCCTCTAGGATTGTGAACATTGTTGCATTTTTGCACATTCTGAATAATCCCTGTCTGAAATGATTTGCCTACCGCTGTTGCGAGTAGTCGTCTCTAACGCTTTCCAGCGTTAGAGAATGTGGTGCTTGGACTGAACAGGTTTTCGACACGACTCGCTGCGGCAGTGCTTGCACAACAGCGCAAGTATTTTCTCTGTCGTATTTATAAGTGCCTCACGGCTCGCTGTTACAAGCCGCCGTCTTGAACACGTTGTGGTACGTGCCTGCGGACCGTCAGTTGAAGAGACGCACATTGTGGTACTCTTGGAGATCCCTGCGGTCACGTATAGCGAGATACATAGAAATTACACGAGTCCGTTTCACGGTAAACGCTGCAGAACTGTGACACACACCTACACTTAAGTAGTTAGGTCTTTTCAGTTTTGTTTTCTTTTGCTTTGTACAACCCACAAAAAGGGTTTCAAGGTGCCGCAGAACCTTGCCATACAGTACACACGTCCTTGTCAATATACGCCCTTTTTAGGTCATACATTTTTTCAACCCATGGTTTAAGGTGCCGCCACCTAGCCCCACACTTACACTACATGTAATGAACCCCCCCTCTTTTTTTATTGCATTTTTTGGTTGTTTTTAATTTCCTGTCTTGTTAATTAACACATTTTCAGCTCCTGTCCTTGTTTTGTCCCTCAATCCTTTTGTTATTATTTTATTTTACCCCATTTATAGAGGGTTTCGGATATTTTCCCACAGTTACCATTCATATTTCGTTTGTTCCAGAAAATTTCCTCTGTTTTTTCCCCACTACATTCACTTCGACCGAAGAGCATTTTTGTTTTACTGGAATGTTGAAATTGTACAGTGTCTTTGTGTTTTGTTTCATTATGAACTTGCCGTATCCTTCATTTGTAATAAACATTTATCAATCAATAAATCATTCAATCAATCGGGACTTTTAAAGTGACTTGTTTTAGATGCGAAGTATGCATGTTTAACCTTTCCATACCCACTTTATTTTACGGTTTCAGGCGTTGCAACCACAAAAAAAATTATCATGCGTGCTGTACTTAAGTGGACACGACACAGTTTCGTTGTCACAGCCAATGAGCTGTAGGCTTTATGTTCGGCTACAGTTATATGAACCAATTTTGACCTAGACTAGTAAGACTGTTTTCGAATACTTTACCCACAGGTTGATCATTGGGCTTCGCAACGTGCAGTACAGACCAAAAATTACCTACACGTGCGTAATGTACTCAATCGTGTACGCTGGGCCTGAATGGGTTAACTCATTCTCTAACCGCGTCCACGATTGTGGGCACGTTGCACATTAGTGACACTCATGACCGGTGCTGTACAAGGCAAGACATCACTGCCCAGTCTTCCTTGTGACTAATCTGATTTGTGGAATTTTCTGCGCCTCTCTGACGTTAATGGTTAATGCTAATATCATCGAGCACGCAGCATGTTGTCCTGCGGTTGCAAAAAAAAAAAATGCTGAACGCAAACACAGCGCGTGCCAAAACAATTACGTCATTGCAACACCTGAACTCAGAAATAAATACATGACTGAACGGGTTGAAGGCTTGGTTTCACGTAATCTGAAAACCGAACTGGAACTTGAAACTACATTGACAGTAACAGTCAAGTTGAGTTCTCAGGTCAGTGCAGTTAAGTCTGCTTTCTTAGAAAACTTAAAACTCAACGGAACGGAACTGATAACGGTATGGACTACCGTTAAAATGGCGGGACAGAAGTTGAGCAAGCTGCGTGACAGGGCAGAAATGGAACTAGAGGAGGATAGTCTGCGTTTAATTTATTCTGGACGCAGTAACATAATAGAAACTATTACCCAAAACTAGCAAAAAAAATTAAATAATACTTCCCATGTTTGCCAATCGTTCTGAAGGAGCGTGCGAAGTTTAAGTTAAGAATCAATTAAAGAACAGTGACATAACATTTTAGAATATTTTGGGTTAACGCCTCTGCTGCTTCGTTACGTCGTAGAGCGTGTGTCGAGGCCCTATTTTAACAAAAATATTTGAACAATATTATTTTAATATATGGATTTAGATTTGAAATTCCTAATGAAGGTGGATTTGTTTGTAATTTTGTTTATGTTGATTTTTTGATTTTAGCTCTAAAATAAGTACATATCGCCCGTCACTCTCAATATATTTGAGATAAGCCGTAAACATAGTAGGCGTACTGGAAAGTATGCCTAGGATTATTAGGATTTAGTTTATAGAGAATATTTCATTTACATTGAGTAGAATTAAATTGCGAAGTTTGAGTTCTGATTTAGTTATTTATTTATTTTTAATAATTTAAATTTATTATATAATTAAAGTTTTATTATTTTTATTTGTTTTAGTATTTTATTTGAAATAATATTTTTTGTTATAGTTTATTTGTTTTGTAAAGGGTTATTTTTGTTTTTTTTTAACAGGAACAAACACCCTATAACAGCAGACGAAAGCTATGAAAATGCGTTTCGCGCTGATTTCTTTTACTCATTATCACGAGACAGAAGAACGCAAGTCTCACAAAGACACACCCCATACGAAAATTCCTGCAGACAAACAAATTAACTTTACCTAAAAATGTTGCGTTAAGTGCTTAGTTACGTTCAGTTCAGGTTTCATGCTGGAGGAAAGCAACCCTTTCCCATCACGACTGGTGTGCTCACTGCATTGAACTACGTAAGACATGCCGTTAAGACAAACACCAAATTTCCGCGAAAAAAATTTCCACGCGGGCTAGACTTCAATATCTACGCACACGCCTGCAGATTTCCACTACTGACTACGTGTCTTTGTGAGAATGCATTTTCTTATTTGAATACACCTGTCATAATTAGATCATACTCCTACACTGAAAGTCTGTGATTTGAATGCATACACCTAAGAGGAAAGAATGAAAATCATCTAGTCTTAAAAGTATATCTGCTGTTGGACGTTCTGAAATACAACTACAGGACGTTCGCGTCTAATTGAACACTTTTGAAAGCCCTGCT
>NQII01004277.1:195394-213228 GCA_002778355.1 Clitarchus hookeri
TTTTTTTTGCCGAAATTTACCTTTTTATTGTAAAATTCTAACACCGTTCTCCGAAGACAGTCTTTATTAAAATCATCAATATCTGCGACTCGTTTTCTGACAAAATATTATTATTTTTTTACACAAATATTGCTTTTTACGTAGTAGAAGCATTGCTGCTCTCTCCTCCTTGCATATCCGTTGCACTGTACGTTCACCGACATTACACTCTCGTGCTGCCAAACTGTTAATTTGTTTAAAATTTATTCTTTCGCAAAATTATTGGTTTCATAAGTCAGTTAAATAAAAGAATGCATACTAAGATTACATATCGGTGTGGTTTGTGATCAACTTCCCTTTTGCAACTTCTGGTGCTAGCACGACGTTTACTTAGCGTCGGAATTTCGACAAAAACCTAACACGCACGCAAATGAAAAACAGTGAGGATCGTTCAAAGCCCGTCGCGGTATTGGCCAATGGAGCTGCAGGCTATATGGCAGACACCAACACTGTGCGTGAAGTGAGACAGCTGTTGTGCTACGCATTATCGCGTGTCGGCCAAGCACAAGTCAAGACTTAGTTTTCGTCTGCTTATAAAGCATGGCGGAAACATTCATACATACCTACGAAATATGGTTTACTCTCAGAAGAAAAATGAACAACAACCCCTATTCTGGAAAATAGTGACCTATGCATACTGGGTACGTATCAAACATTGATGTTTACCTATGGTATCATTTAATTATGTCAAAATACTTAATTTAGTTTTCCATTTGCTAATATAGCAACAAAAAGTAAATTAGAGCCATTGCTGAGATCCTTTTACATTGGTATATTTACTTTAAGAATGCAAAATCTATATTTTTTTATTAAATTCCAATTGATGGCACATAATTCATCACTGTATTCGAGTAAATTTGAAGAATAAATAGTGCTCTAGGCCTACAGCAACATTTTGAATTGCGCCCTTATTGAAATTTTCATATTATTTTAGTGAAATGAAGTAATAAAATAATTCCATAAGTAAAGTTGTTCACATTATTTTCTGCAAGAAATTGTGTCCATGTTAGAAACCTTTGCAACTCTCTCCTGAAAAAGGGATATATTTTGCGTGTGTGTGTTCTTCTTGCACCAAAGTTACTATTTACGAAACATCTATTTATTAAACACTAGCGGGTGAAAAACACGGTTAACACGGTAAAGTCTCAATAAGCAACTTACGCGTAATGTTTGCTTTACTCCAGTATATCCCCTTTATGAAGAAATTCCGTGTCGTGCGCATGAAGTTGCCCACAGAGGTTCATCTCGCCTAGGCCCGACTGTTGTTTCGGAAGCTTCCTTCATTCCACGGCCCCCATCAGCACGTCTGACAGGAACTATTCGCGGACCAAGTTTACGCGCGGTTTTAAAACCTAACTTTATTGCGTGTGAAAAGCTTTCTTTTACGTGACACGTTTAAAGTATTACTCACTTTGCTCTGCCTCGTAAGGCGGGTCGTTTGTTTATAGTCATCCACGTTTATGCTCGGTGGCGTGAAGATAATGCTGTTCCGCAGCGCAGGTTTTTTTTTTATCAAGCTTCCAGCTTCTAGTTTTTCAGCGGACTCTTGGTATAGAGAATATTAACTGAATTTGGCAAACGGTAAGTTGGGAGGATAGCTGAAAGGAGCGGCTGAAAGGGTTCAAATAGCGATCTGAGAACTCCATGCACACAGAGATACAGAATGTGGCGTGGCTTCACTTACTGGAAGCCGTTGTTAGAGACAATGGTACATTGTAAGCGCTAGTGATTTTTCGCGAGAAAAAAAATGAGTACTGGGTAGACTTCAATACTATAAGCACCAAACATAAGTTTGTCTATTGCCATTTGTTGCTGTCTGCTTGAGAAGGCGTTTTCATATTTGACCGGCCCACTCAGAATTCGACAACATCGGCACGTCTCCTACGTGAATCGCGTGCAGTTAGTTAACACATGTCAAAAAGTCATTCAACCAATCAAGGTAGGTAAACGACCCTACAGTGTTATGAAATATAACTTGTCTTGAAATCTTTTCGAGAAATTTCACTACCCCTACGCATTGTACGTAAGAATACAGCCGCTTAGACAGCGAACTTCAACCACAGAGTAAATAAGTAGACAGATACGAAATCACGTGGCTGCTCCTTTGATGTAGGNCCTGAGAGAACCCGTCGACCAGCGGCATCGTCCAGCACTATTCCCTCGTGCGAAAATCCGGAAGCGATCCCGCAGGGAATCGAACCCGGTTCGCCTAGGTGGGAGGCGAGTAGTCTAACCACTACACCACCGCGGCCCCTAAAATGTGTGTCGTGAAATCTCAATTATGGTAATATATGTAANCGAGTAGTCTAACCACTACACCACCGCGGCCCCTAAAATGTGTGTCGTGAAATCTCAATTATGGTAATATATGTAAAGGGGAACATTTCAGTAGAGTAAAAACGCAAATTGATTAAGCACATACGTGATATATTTGGGAGTTTAGATATATATTGGAAAACTGCCTTAGCAAACAAATAACAACATTTTTACATTCGCAGTAAAAATATTCTGAGACTTAAATTTACATGTTAGCAACGTCTTTTAATTGTAGATGTAATTATTTTCTTTTACTTACAGAAGCGTGTGGCATAGCAAAAGTAATTCATATTGTGCTGCAGGTTGTAATGGCAGCACAACCTCAACTCCCCTGTCCTGGCAGTTGTAACGTCATTCCTTTCAATTACAAAATTCCGCCCGTCATTTGATTTANCAACCTCAACTCCCCTGTCCTGGCAGTTGTAACGTCATTCCTTTCAATTACAAAATTCCGCCCGTCATTTGATTTATTATAACAAAAACCGACACTTTCAAAAATATTGCCCGTGAAACTTATTGAAACCGAATAACCTATTTCCCCACGCATAGCTGCCGGAATTTTTTTTTTGCCGAAATTTACCTTTTTATCGTAAAATTCTAACACCGTTCTCCGAAGACAGTCTTTATTAAAATCATCAATATCTGCGACTCGTTTTCTGACAAAATATTATAATTTTTTTACACAAATATTGCTTTTTACGTAGTAGAAGCATTGCTGCNAATTTTTTTACACAAATATTGCTTTTTACGTAGTAGAAGCATTGCTGCTCTCTCCTCCTTGCATATCCGTTGCACTGTACGTTCACCGACATTACACGCTCGTGCTGCCAAACTGTTAATTTGTTTAAAATTTATTCTTTCGCAAAATTATTGGTTTCATAAGTTAGTTAAATAAAAGAATGCATACTAAGATTACATATCGGTGTGGTTTGTGATCAACTTCCCTTTTGCAACTTCTGGTNAGTTAAATAAAAGAATGCATACTAAGATTACATATCGGTGTGGTTTGTGATCAACTTCCCTTTTGCAACTTCTGGTGCTCGCACGACGTTTACTTAGCGTCGGAATTTCGACAAAAACCTAACACGCACGCAAATGAAAAACAGTGAGGATCGTTCAAAGCCCGTCGCGGTATTGGCCAATGGAGCTGCAGGCTATATGGCAGACACCAACACTGTGCGTGAAGTGAGACAGCTGTTGTGCTACGCATTATCGCGTGTCGGCCAAGCACAAGTCAAGACTTAGTTTTCGTCTGCTTATAAAGCATGGCGGAAACATTCATACATACCTACGAAATATGGTTTACTCTCAGAAGAAAAATGAACAACATNGCTTATAAAGCATGGCGGAAACATTCATACATACCTACGAAATATGGTTTACTCTCAGAAGAAAAATGAACAACATCCCCTATTCTGGAAAATAGTGACCTATGCATACTGGGTACGTATCAAACATTGATGTTTACCTATGGTATAATTTAATTATGTCAAAATACTTAATTCAGTTTTCCATTTGCTAATATAGCAACAAAAAGTAAATTAGAGCCATTGCTGAGATCCTTTTACATTGGTATATTTACTTTAAGAATGCAAAATCTATATTTTTTTATTAAATTCCAATTTATGGCACATAATTCATCACTGTATTCGAGTAAATTTGAAGAATAAATAGTGCTCTAGGCCTACAGCAACATTTTGAATTGCGCCCTTATTGAAATTTTCATATTATTTTTAGTGAAATGAAGTAATAAAATAATTCCATAAGTAAAGTTGTTCACATTATTTTCTGCAAGAAATTGTGTCCATGTTAGAAACCTTTGCAACTCTCTCCTGAAAAAGGGATATATTTTGCGTGTGTGTGTTCTTCTTGCACCAAAGTTACTATTTACGAAACATCTATTTATTAAACACTAGCGGGTGAAAAACACGGTTAACACGGTAAAGTCTCAATAAGCAACTTACGCGTAATGTTTGCTTTACTCCAGTATATCCCCTTTATGAAGAAATTCCGTGTCGTGCGCATGAAGTTGCCCACAGAGGTTCATCTCGCCTAGGCCCGACTGTTGTTTCGGAAGCTTCCTTCATTCCACGGCCCCCATCAGCACGTCTGACAGGAACTATTCGCGGACCAAGTTTACGCGCGGTTTTAAAACCTAACTTTATTGCGTGTGAAAAGCTTTCTTTTACGTGACACGTTTAAAGTATTACTCACTTTGCTCTGCCTCGCAAGGCGGGTCGTTTGTTTATAGTCATCCACGTTTATGCTCGGTGGCGTGAAGATAATGCTGTTCCGCAGCGCAGGTTTTTTTTTATCAAGTTTCCAGCTTCTAGTTTTTCAGCGGATTCTTGTTATATAGAATATTAACTGAATTTGGCAAACGGTAAGTTGGGACGATAGCTGAAAGGGTTCAAATAGCGATCTGAGAACTCCATGCACACGGAGATACAGAATGTGGCGTGGCTTCACTTACTGGAAGCCGTTGTTAGAGAAAATGGTACATTGTAAGCGCTAGTGATTTTTCGCGAAAAAAAAAATGAGTACTGGGTAGACTTTAATACTATAAGCACCGAACATCAGTTTGTCTATTGCCATTTGTTGCTGTCTGCTTGAGAAGGCGTTTTCATATTTGACCGGCCCACTCAGAATTCGGCAACATCGGCACGTCTCCTACGTGAATCGCGTGCAGTTAGTTAACACATGTCAAAAAGTCATTCAACCAATCAAGGTAGGTAAACGACCCTACAGTGTTATGAAATATAACTTGTCTTGAAATCTTTTCGAGAAATTTCACAACCCTTACGCATTGTACGCAAAAATACAGCCTCTTAGACAGCGAACTTCAACCACAGAGTAAATAAGTAGACAGATACGAAATCACGTGGCTGCTCCTTTGATGTAGGCGTGACCATTCTCTGATTGGCTTCGCGGTGCTCTGGGAACGGGTCTTATGTCTTGCTGGCTGGTTGGACTGCTGGCTAGAGAGTAGGTTACAAGACGTTTATTGGTGGTGTTCCAACATTTTTGATGGTTGAAGTTTGTGGTTTACGCGGCTGTTATGTATTTTAAGTACTATGTGCTCCGGCAGCCCATACCTGCTCGTCTGAACAACTTGTTTCCTTTCTAATGACCCCGCTGTCGACGAAAATGAGACGTTGAGCCATCCCTACGTAACACTTTCAGCACTTGGTGAAATCACAAAGCGAAATTAGCACTTGCTACAAGGTAGACGCGAAAAATCTGCATGTCTCTGTGAAGAGCTGAACATTTAATTTGCCGTTGCATATCGCTTTCGCCATGTCTGTTGTTTACTTCCCCACACACAGCTCGAGCTCATCACGTGTACCGATAAATGGTTGTTAATTGTCCGCTTCGTTCAAAGGTCTGGGCTTCCGGATAAATAATGTTTAACAGTTTATCGAGCTCTTACACCAGACTTTAGAATAAAATTAATTATATGAATTTGTGGTATTTTAAAAGCGAAGGAATATGTATCAATTATTACACGTATGGCATATGGGCAACATGTTGTTAGTGTTAACCCATTCACACCCCGTGTAAACAATTTTGTACATAACTCACAGGGAGAATATACAGATGTTTTTAAATCAAAAAATGAAATTATACATTTTGCTTACTTGCAGTAAAAGTTCGTGCAAAGTATTATTCTTAATTATAGAAACTACGAGTTCAGTGTTGCCAAATTTTAAAATTATAATTACTAGCTAACCAAATTGTTTTTATTGTTGGCTTTGTAATACATTAAGTAAATTCTCTAATGTGTTCTGTGGCTTTCTTTCTTGAAAACAATCACATAACGGGCGATTTGATGGGCACACGCAAAGTTCCGATTTGTTCCTAGTGTCAGTTTATGGGGTTTTCCAGACCTTGAGAACTCTGGTGGAGAGATGAAATGGAAGACACTATTTTTCAGCGCAAAGCCCTTGGGAAGGTAAGGAAGAAGGATTCATTGTAGAAAAACACAGCTTAGCTTGGCAGTCTACCATCTGCTATAAGAGTTTCACAAAATACAGATGTTTCAGTGCTGGATGGAAATGCTATTATCAATTTATATATCTGTCTTCGGGAGATGTCCAGTCCCTCTGGACACCCCTAGCTACGTCACTGCCCGCGGGTTACTGATTCTCAAAGTGCTACTGCTCGAGGATATGACTGGTTCATACTCTGGTTCATATCAGTACAGCTGAACACAAAGCCAGCAACTCACTGGCCGCCACAGTGAGTGAGGAGAGTTGGGCGGCTCTTAACATCGAAGTCTTGAGAGCCGATGAGGGTGAAGCGAGGTGAGTATGGAACAGCAACGGAATGAAAGGGTGGGGAAAACCGGAGATCCCTGAGAAAACCCGCCGACCATTGGCATCGTCCGGCACGGTTCCCACATGCCAAAATCCGGGGATGACTCCGCCGGGAATCGAACCCGATTCGCCTTGGTGGGAGGCTGGTAGTCTAACCACTACACCACCGCGGCCCCACTGGCTGTCACAGAATAAGAAGTTATGGGTCAACTTATGTACGGCGTACATAAAAAATTGCTTACAACCAATTCCTGGAACTATAAAATAATGTAATTTTGAAATAATTTGTAATTATTATTAATGCTGGGTGTGTAATTTATTGATAAAATAAAATATTACTTAAAAAAAATAGTATACATGTTACCTTTGATTGGAACCCGCGACCTGACGCACCGAAAGCCGAGCTGTGACGTACTGCTTCACAGAGGTCGGCTTTAATAATTCTTGTTTTGGCGCATCTTAACTGTTGTGACAGGTTTTTAAACTTAATATATAGCGTCGCTTGCTTTCGGTGCTGTGATCTCTTAAAAATATCCTGACGTGTTCTTGGCATTGTAAGCTAAATATTATTCTTGAAATTTAGTGTGGGTTTACATTCGCAGCAGCCGAATGCCAAACACTTCACATTTCGTACATAGCAGTCTCGACGTCATATGCAAAAGAACACTGTCGTGTGAAACTTCAGTGTTTATCCCCAACCCTCCCCTTCTCAACCCTCTCAGACCTTCTCAGTGGTCCTACATACACGTTGCAGGTGCAGTTCTCATACGCTTGTCATAAACTCAGTGCTCATTAAATTTCTTTACGCTGTCTTTTGTCAAATTCGTACACAAGGAAGAATTCTGATTTTTTAAATCTCTCGTTAGAAGAGCTTATTTTAGATAAATATTTTTTCTTCGCTATAAGAATTACGGCTAGACACATGCAAGCGTGGCAATAAAAATACATTTCATCAGTACGTGTCCCGTTATGTCAAAGTATAAAACTGAATTCCGAATTATTGTTATTAATTTTACTGTACGAAAAGTTTAAATTATTGTATAGGAGTTAAGCCTTCGTGGCGTCCGTTGGGGGATTAAAATTTCAATTGCTTACTTTTAAAACTTTATACAACGTGTGAACATTCCCGAAAAGATGTAGTATCCAATTGTACTTTTTATTCGCAATAAGACATGAATGCACGAGGACACTTAACAAGACTGTTAATGGCTGTGCAATTCCATGTGTTTTCTTGCGGTAGATGTTCTATCCGCAGCGGTATGTGACTTAGTCTAGTCCTGCAGTGAAGTGCCATAGAAAGCCACCATAGCTCAGTTGCTTACTGCAAATCCCAGTGTCGTGGTTTCGAAATCAGTAATAAATGTTCTGTAAAATATTGATGAATAGAGGTATATAAAAATCGCGTTTTTGTTTGGTTGCATGCTAGACTTATCTATCGTGTATCTACTTGAGCGCAATTCGTGATTTCGTTGACTACTGATAGTTGTACGGTGTCATATACCTGATTTACTGGAGACTGATTACTCCTACAAGTGAAGCGATTTGGGCGGCTCATAAGGTGGCCGCCTGGGTAGCCCGCCGAACGGTGTGCAGAGCTCCATCCAGCAGAAAACGTTTTATTTAAAATCCGTCCAACGTGTCTGAGTGAGATCTACTGACGAATAGCATTTAAGAAACGTTACGCGTCTGTATACGTTTTTCAGTTCCTCCATTTATCTCTAAAGCATGTTTTTGCGATAGTGAAAATGGCTGAAACGGGTGTTTTCACGGACATTTTTAGCTATGATCATTCCGCTACAAAACATTAAAAAAGGAATAGAGACGTGCATAAAACCTTTATTTTTATTATTACGTCATAAAATGGCAGGGTCTCCGCTGAAAGTATCGTAGAGGCGCGTTATCGACGCAAGGCTGCACGTCAGTTCAGTGCTTTGCGCGTAGAGACGATGAGAAAGTTGTTGCGCATGTCTCGGTCGCCCCTAGCGCTCCCACGCTTTTAGGTCTCAGACGTGCAAAATTTGTTCAACCAGGCAGCCACCTTAATAACGAGGTCTTGATAGCCGATGAGGGGGGTTGAGGTGGTATGGAATAACGCTGGAATGATAGGGCGGGGGAAACGGGAGATCCCCGAGAAACCCCGCCGACCAGCGGCATCGTCCGAACGATTTCCACATGTGAAAACCCGGTTCGCCTTGGTTGCCTAAAAGCGTCCTTGGGACAAGCTACACAATTTGTAGGACAATGGCAATAGTTGAAAGAACATACATCTTGGAGTTGTTCCGCCACCACATAATCACAGTAGATTGTTTACAGCAAAATGAGAACCACTTAACCGATTTCGTTCAATCAAACTTTATTTTTATTAATGAATTATACACAAGCTCTACATGACCAAGAACATGCAAATTTCTAATTTTACCAATTAACTTCCTATAAATCCACATTTCATCTCCAAGCTACAAAAGAGTTATATTCTTTTGAATTATATGTACAGATTCTGTTTGCAAGCGATAACTGCTAAAGCAGGAAGTGGACTTTTGGAGTTCTGTTGTTTCCGTAAGCGTGATTAATGCTGCTAACTCGTCGTTTACGAGTTTGGCTGAAATTGATCCACGTTATATAATTTGTTGGAGACAGTGCCAGTACTTCATCGCCTTTTCTGTTTTCCCGTAAGAAGATTAAGTTCGAGCTTGGATATGAAATATGGATTTATAGGAAATTAATAGGCACAATTTTAAATTTTGCATGTGCTTGGTCATGTAGAGCTTGTGTATNGAAATATGGATTTATAGGAAATTAATAGGCACAATTTTAAATTTTGCATGTGCTTGGTCATGTAGAGCTTGTGTATAATGCATGAATGAAAATAAAATTTGTTTGAACGAAATCGGTTCAGTGGTTTTCATTTTGTTGTAACATAACCTCAACGCCAGCGGTAGCATTAGCACACTAGTACTACTGTGCGTTGACGCGTTTAGAGAGATTTAGTCTTGGGAGGTAATAGCTGCGCTTGACCTTTGAGATAACGCTTATTTTATATCTTGTTTACTTTCCGCTACGATTGCTATCTTCTCGTTCACGTTATCTATGGAATTCTCTGATCAGTTGCATGTTCCGTGCAAGAGTGGTGTAACTATCATCTTAACGCAGCACTAGCACGCAAGGTGGTGAATTCTCAAAAATGTGAGAAAGGCCTAGTTCAAATGTTCCGGCCTAACCTTGCAAATGACAGTGAATTCATTAGTTCTATGCTGTTCGTGGTTAACTATGATCACTCTTGAAAGGCCTACTTAGGACGTATTTTTGTGCCCATTTAATATCCGTCCGCCACGTGCACAATTAACATCATCATCGACCCGGCGACAATATTCCTGCGCGGTTCAAGTAAAACTCTTGTTAGAAAAGTAAATATAGTACTTCTCCGCCAATTTTAATTGTTACGTGCACCAAACAAACAAACAAATAACAGCAAAAATAAATTCACAAACTTAAAACATTAATCTCTTAACATGACGTTAATAAACTTTTATTATTTCATTGCCAACTTTACTGCAAATAATAGGCAAAGTTACGGGAGGGGGGAATTTTTTTTAAAGGTTAGTTTCTAAATTGCTTAAGTAACCGCGAGTTAGCTACAGGAAAATTTGATACGCGCTTCCCATGTTAAGAGACAATGAATATGCGTGCTNCTTAAGTAACCGCGAGTTAGCTACAGGAAAATTTGATACGCGCTTCCCATGTTAAGAGACAATGAATATGCGTGCTGAAATATACGGTGTAACATTCCTCACGGCAACCACTACAATGCGGTTTCATACCCGAAGACCTGTAGACTATACTCAAGCGTCAGCTCTTTATTCATTAGCTGCTGCCTCAGTGAGTGGCCGTTTTCCACACCAGAGCAGGTCGCACGGAATTTTGTGCTTCTTCCTTCGCCTCGAAGTTTTGTTACCGAATCAGAGTTCTAGAGGGCATGGCATAAAAATTGTGTTCCAATAGCAGATGGGACTTAAACGTAAATGTATTTCGAGTCTAGCTTGTCTAAAAGTTTATTCGCGATATTTTTCGGTTTCTACCAAAATAGGAAAGTTATTTTACTCAGCGTACTCCATATATAGGGGTTTAAAAATTTGGCGTGTTGATTTTCAGAACAGACAGGGTTATGAATTTCTTTTACCGTAGGATTACAGTTTATAAGACACGCTCTGTAGTATCACCGAGTAGGTAAGTATACAGACACGAAATTTGCGTGGCGGTTCCTTTAATGCGGACACATCCTCATTCGCCGATTGGCTGCGCGGGGATTTGGGACGATATTCGTGTCTGATTGGTTACTGCGTGCTCCGAATCGTTCCCTATTAGCTGGGCTGCACCGGTTGGCAAGTAAGATACCAGTCGCTGATTGGTGAACTGCGTTCCAACATGTTGCTGGTCATTGCGGCCATTTTGTTGTCTGAAGTTCGGAGTACAAGCGGCTAGTGTTCTTTTACTGTATTCTCAAGTATTCTGTGGTTCTGCCTCAGTGCCTGTTTTTCGTGCTAACATCAGCTAACCGAAATTCTTTACAAACTTGAAATAAAATAAATGCCATATTTCTCGTGTCGGGTATAGCAAGTNAACATCAGCTAACCGAAATTCTTTACAAACTTGAAATAAAATAAATGCCATATTTCTCGTGTCGGGTATAGCAAGCACATCTTTAACCAATAACTCTTGGAATAGACGGGGTTACGAGAAAAGGAAAATGACCTGATGCCACAGCTGTCGAGTGAAACTTTGTAAAAACTCATTGTCCATTCTTGTGAGAAAATACTGCGTGTTTGCTAGCTATGATTTATGAACGTACTGTAGAAAGCCTTATACACAAAATATGCCTGTAACACTTACCCAAAAAATTTCTAGTGCGCAGTAGCGTGTGTGTGTGTGTGTGTTATTCTTATGCTTCACTCGACACCAAAAAAGAGCCCTTCCGCGTAGTTGTCTAGTTAGAAAAAGTAAGGAGGTCGATGTACCATTTTTTTTATTAATTACACAATCCACAATATGGCAAATTCATTGTAAGTAGCATGTGCATGCTGTATCATGCTATAGTAAAATAATCCTTTTTACTTATTATTTTTTGCGTGCTGGTGGCGCCGTATTTCTCCCCATGTGCGATCATGACGTGATTATCACCGAACGTGATTTTTGTGGCTCTCGGTGCAAATTTCTAAGTTTTTTGTTCCCGCACTTTTTTTTTTTTGTGTTTCACCACACCAATGCCATCACTGATATGCGAAGTCATCGTGGACGGGCGGGTGTATTTCTCTTTGCATTTGTGTCATTAAGGATTTTTATTTTACGCTGTTCCCTGAAATGCACAGATAAGTTTATTTTTTCCCAGTTTTACGTTTTTCGTTTTTTTATGTGATTCGATAATTGCTTTCTTGACGGATGTGTTTTCAGAGGTCACGAATGTGGCAGTTATTTTATGTAGTTATTATATAGTTCTTTGGGGATTTCTGTTTTTTGTTCAGAACTGCTGTGTTGTGAACATTTTGCAAATCAACAATTTGGTATCATCAAATTCTACCATTTTGATTAGATTTTTATCTGATACCTTATGAGATGTAAAAAAATCGTTTTCATAACCATTTTTTAGATTTTGTTTATGTGAATGCTGTAAGTGCTGGACTGTACGTAATGAATAGTGATAAAAATACTAATATTAATAACAGCTCTTTCTCCTTATTGGTTGCTTCCTTACCGGGGCATACATTATTTACACTCCTCTTTTTCTTTCTCCTATCTTATTTACATATTAAATTAATTTTTTATTTTATGTAATTATTATATATATATATACTAACCACTGCCAAGGAAGCAATCATCAAAACAGTTACACTCCTTTCCACTACACGTATAAAAGACATACGATGTTCCCTGTGAAACCGTGCCAGGCCTTACCATACACCCATCCTAGTGGCCAACCCCTCAAAAGGATATTCCAAGAGCATTGCTTTCTAACTTACTTAAAGTTTTCCAAAAACAAAAGCTAAAACGTTGGAAATTTTTTGACCTGCCATACCGTTGCGAAATTACTTTTAAATATTCCATTGTATTAACTGTTACGTAACATACAACTCCGTTTCTGCGCGAAATATTCTTTAACTGTTCATATAGGCATTAAAGTACCTCCGATTGTCTATTTTCAAGTCTCGGTGTCTTCGCTTGTAGAAACTCAGGCTTGGGGCGGGTTCGGCAACGAAGCTCCTCCCCACGTAACCAGGTGTCAGCGGACTGTCTTTCTATCCTGCCTATACGCTGTTCATGATAAACTGAGCACTTTTGAAAGCCCTCCTTAAAATATACTTGTATACACAGTGTGTATTCTTCCGCCATATGTAAAATGTGTGGTCAGGACGGATTATTGACTATGGTCAACACACCGAACTGCTCTCTCACCTAAAACTTAGCGCGTTATAACCTAGTGATCATATATTTATATGAAACAATGGTTACCAGTTTTTAAAAAGTTTTGCACACAACTGTGCTAAATAGATTCAAACTGCATTATTTGCAAGAGAAGCCATTTTTTCCAGCTTGAGTTGTAATGGATTGTGTGCTTTATATGCATGTACACATTTTTATATACATACGGCGTGTATGTGTAATGTATACCCACAGAGCAAGCATCTGTATTTTACAAGAAATATTTCAGCTTCATCTACGCACTTTTGTTTTGCGTATACTGCACATCTCTTAGACATTAGCGGTGTTCTAAACCGATAAGAGCTCGCTATTTAGGTTAATAAATAGACCGCTTGGCAAAGTTTAAGCCATAAATATTTGATGATTTACGGTCGAAGTTTACTGAGGTGGAGTAGCTACACTAAATTATTTAATAACTCGTAAAGTCGTCTTCTGTTGTTTATTTACGTATCACATGTATGGTGCGTTTCGGCTGAAATCCAATGGAGGTCTCTGCCATATTAAATAAAGTGCACGGTAATAATGGTAATTAAAGGATCCCAATGTAATTTTGTGCGCAAGTAATACGTTAATAAGATTCTTATGCCATATTTCCAAAGCCGAAAAAGACGACTAGATATCGTTTTAAATAAAATTTTAATTACAGAAAGCGACGAAGAAATGAAAAAAATTAATTTAGTCTACGGAAAAATACGACTGTACATTCGCAAGCATGTAGTTTCCAACTCAGTCGCGCGTAGTGCTGTGATGTTCGAATTCATCCACCTTAAATTCCTAAACCCTAAACCCCAAAATTGATGGATTGGAACTTGCCTTTTGTCATTCAAACTAAACGATTGGCCCGCCCGTATTATTTGTGTTTGATAACGTAATGTAATGTTAGATTATTATCTAAGAGGGTATACAAATATTATAAGTGTTTGTTATCTTTATAAAAGTTTATTACTATATATTACCAATTTTAAATAATATGAATTGTAATATGTATTATGAGAAAAAGTAATTTCATTTTACAATTTCATATCTTTTTAATTAATTTCTGAACTTTCCGTTACAGGGGCCACATAATGTAGTAGTCGGATCGCTCGTCTTCCACCAGCGCGATCCGAAACGCGGATTTTCGCATGTGAAAACTGACGGATGTTGGCATTGCCTGGTGGGTTTTCTCGCGGTAATCCCTTTTCCCCCAGCGAAGCATTATCAATATGCTGGAAGATTACGGCCAGAAGTAACTCATGCGNTCTCGCGGTAATCCCTTTTCCCCCAGCGAAGCATTATCAATATGCTGGAAGATTACGGCCAGAAGTAACTCATGCGATAATATTGCAACCTAAGTTACATACAATAAAATAAATGTGGGGAGGAGCAGCCAAATGTCAAACAGAAACTTGTTACATTACCTGTATTAGTTACATTAGTGACTGAGGCCGTGTTCCAATTGGTTTGGAAGAATTTCGCGTTTCGTATTTTGTAAGGTTTCAGGTGTAATACATCGACATTCGCCTGTTCAGAATGCAATGCTGCTATTTGTATTAACATATAATATATAAGTGTAAAAGCATAAATATAAAATTAAAAATACAGGAATCCTTAAAAAATTCATTTTTTTGTATTAACATTTTATGGAACTGTTTCGNTTTTTTGTATTAACATTTTATGGAACTGTTTCGTTAAAGACGTTAAAAATATTATTAAAAATAGGAATAAAGTGCATTTTACATAAATATATAACAACTTTCTTCATAATGACTGTGATACACGTTTATTTATCATAATAGCTTAAATATATGAACATATTAAAACACCCTTGCATGGAAAACTAACAAGGCGAGGCTTTGAAGTTGACGAAATGCAAAACGCAAATCGCAAAAATATATCACCGATTTTGTACACAGCATTGGGTCACATGACTATTTTATTAACAAGAAGAGATAAAGAAATAGTTGTACAATGGAGTATCGAAGAGAGAATATCCAGGTTAAGAATAATAATAACGGAGACATGCAGCCAAAAAACAAGTGCAATGGTAAACTAGATAAAAGGAAGAAATGTGTGGTGGTGTGATCAAGAGTTAAGGGAGATGAAACAGACTGTAAGAAGAAAGAGAAGGATCTATAGGAGATGTTGTCCATGTGAGGCTAAAATGGTATATAAGGAAGAATATAAAAGGGAAAGGAAGTTATACAAGCATATGATTAGAAACAGCATGATAAATCAATTGATTGAATTCGTTAAGAAGGAAAGCAGAGAAAATGTTTGGAATGTACCAGATAAAATGGTAAGAAAGAAAATAAAGAAATATGAGAAGATAGGGACAATATTCGATGAAGGAAAATATACTAAAGGCTTGAAAGAGACTTACACCATATTGATAAATAAATTAATACCAGACAAAAATACAGATGAAGAAATAGTTTTGGATAGGAAAGAAGATGTCGTTGGTGAGACTAGAGAAATAGAGATGGATGAGTTGGAAACGGCAATAAGAAATAGAGGACTAAAGAAAGCACCAGGAAAGGATAAATTCACAGTAGAAGTCGTAAGGAAACTTTGGAAGAAATAAAAGAAGAAATCTTAGATATAATGAACATCTGTCTAAGAAAAGGAATATTTCCTAAAGAATATAATTCAGCAGCTGAACTAATTCTATACAAGGGTAACAACAAACCAAAAGATAGCCCAAGTTCTTATAGACCCATATGTCTGCTGCCGATTATGGGAAAATTACTCGAAAGAATAATCTTAAATAGTATACTAATACAAACAGAAATAGTCCTAAATAAATATCAATTTGGTTTCAGAAGAATTATATCCACAGAGAACGCATTGTATACAGTATTAGATATAATAAATAAAATAGACACAAAATATGTATTGTTAATATTAATGGATATCAGTAACGCATTTTACACACTGGATTGGAACGGTATAAGAAGAGAAATAGTACACCTAGAAATTGGTATAAAAGAGCAAAATTTATTATTGGATTACTTTAAGGAAAGAAGTATTGGGTTTTATAGTTATTTTATAACATACGAAAAGGAGATGAATAGAGGATGCCCACAAGGCTCGGTCTTGGGCCCTATAGTATGGAATTTAGTATTCAACAAGTTTTTTTATATAGAAAAAGGAGGAAATATTGAGGAAGTAGCATTTGCAGATGACTGCTTGATAATTATTGGAGATAACAGGAGAGGTATTGAATTAAGGGGTAATAATGANAAGTAGCATTTGCAGATGACTGCTTGATAATTATTGGAGATAACAGGAGAGGTATTGAATTAAGGGGTAATAATGAAATGGATAAACTAAAGACATGGGTGGATAAAAATGGATTGAAGGTAGCGATTGACAAGACAGTTGGAATAGNAATGAAATGGATAAACTAAAGACATGGGTGGATAAAAATGGATTGAAGGTAGCGATTGACAAGACAGTTGGAATAGTGGTTAAAGGTAACATGGATACAAGACCACCAGTAGTAAAATACCGCAATAAAAATGTAAAAATAATCAAACAAACCAGATACTTAGGTGTAATAATTGACAATAGACTTTCGTTTGTGCCACACATANAAATGTAAAAATAATCAAACAAACCAGATACTTAGGTGTAATAATTGACAATAGACTTTCGTTTGTGCCACACATAAATACTTTAACTGAAAAACTCAAGACACTATGCAATCAAATGAAATACAAAATCTGGAAATACACTAAATGTAGCAAGTCATTAAGAAATATTATATATAAAGAAATATTTGCCAGTTCAATCACATATGGATCAATAGTTCTGGATGGGAAGNGTCATTAAGAAATATTATATATAAAGAAATATTTGCCAGTTCAATCACATATGGATCAATAGTTCTGGATGGGAAGATCTTAAATGTATAATTAGTAAAAAATTTAGAGCTTTACAAAGATATATACTCATAAAGTTGCATGATATGACGGTCATCACATCTTTCGGGGCAGTAGTTATTTTAAATAAATTACTTCCGATCGATTATGTAATATGCAATATAAATATGATATATAAGTTGAAATTTACAGAAAAACAGATTAACATAGATGGTTCAGATTACAAAGGTTTCACACAAGACAACATAAGATGGATAAATAAACTGGATGATGGAGAAGTTTTTAGCATCAAAGAAATAAAGAACCTAGTCTATGAAATAGCATTAAAGAATTGGAAAAAAGAGTGGGAAGATAAGGAAGGGTAGTATAGAGATTAGAAATTATGTAAATAACATCAAAAACTGGTATAATAGCAAGGTTTCAATGAGTAAAAATATAAAGAAATTTATAAGTGGACATGGACAGTTTAAGAGCTACTTAAAACGGATAAATAAGATAAATGATGATATGTATGACTGCGGCAATGGTGAACAGAACAGTTACCATGCTCTATATGTATGTAAAAGGTTCGAAACAGAGAGAGAAGCNATGACTGCGGCAATGGTGAACAGAACAGTTACCATGCTCTATATGTATGTAAAAGGTTCGAAACAGAGAGAGAAGTATAGAGAAGAATTTTAATAAGAATAGAAGAACAATGGCCGTTGGTAAAGTACAAAATAATATATTATGAAGAGGTATATAAGGATATTGAGAAGTTTGTTGAAGATATATATTTAATAGTCAAGACCATGAACGATGATATGCTAGATTAGGAAGGGAAAAAAAA
>NQII01004278.1:0-27871 GCA_002778355.1 Clitarchus hookeri
TAAACGAACCAGTGCTAACAGAAATGTGCCTAAAATGGAAGTAGGGCTAGCCATAGAAAAATTGTACCGCGAGGCTCCGTAGGAGGCAGCTGGTCATTGTTTATCTATGCTGACAAAGTTATATCAACGGAAATGGTTTCAGTTCACACGATAGTACCAGTGGTGGACCTCATCTGATGAGCTTATGGTTACCTTCTCGGATGATTCATGTTTTCTTCTTCGTCGAATAGATGGATGTTGACATTTTGGATGAGAAATCTCTGAGAACAAATACCGTGCAACAATTGTTGAAAGCCTACAAGCTGGTGGCGGTAGTTATGGTCTGGGGAATATGTTCTTGGGCAGACTTCAAAACATTTGTTAGGTGTTATCAGGCGATTTGGTTAACTATCCATCCTTGGAGTAATGTACACCCATATATCTTTAAAAGACTTTTCTGGGGTGAATAGGGTGTTCCAGCAGGTCAATACGACTTGTCATACGGTTAGAGTTGCCCGCTAGTGGTCGGAGGAGCATGATCAAGACTCCCAAATTTTCACATGTCCCCATTCCCCAGACGCGAACCAGATCGAGCAAATTTGGTACTACCTCCATCGTTATGTTCACTATATGGACCCACTGNCCATTCCCCAGACGCGAACCAGATCGAGCAAATTTGGTACTACCTCCATCGTTATGTTCACTATATGGACCCACTGCAATGCACTCTTCAGCAGTGCAGTCCACATGGCTCCAGATACCATTGTCAACATTCCCGTGCGTCTTTCTGAATCACTATAGTATATTCACGGTTACTTCCAATTTTTCTGAAGTCCTGCTAATATTATAATTTCAGGCTGTTCCCCGCCTCATGCAAATAAATCTTAACAAAGTCTATAACAGTACCAAAGTAACAACGTACCGCATTTGTAATCCCTAAGTTTAATAATATTTTACACAAGAACTATTTCTTACTTGTCATTACCAAGACACCTATTTTTCTCCCTGTTCTTATTCATAATAATTATAAATGAAATATTATAGTTTATAGGCAAAATATTAGCAAAGATTCAATCTACCCAAAAATAAGATAGTACTTTTATTTTAAAAGAAGTATTCAACACTTGTGATAAATTACTTTTTCTTAACGTGTTCCTCGTTCGTGTTCCTTACGATTATGGCTTAAACCTATTGTTCACGTGAATCATCTGCATTAACGTAGTCGGACGATAACTAAAACTATTAAAACTTGAAGAAATTAGTGTGTCGCTCTAGCTGGTTAATTTTTGTGTCTACAGTGAGGATTATTCATCTAGTAAAATTCTTCATTTCATAAAACTAGTGGTGTTTTTGAGTTGCCTCCTGTTTTGATTTATAGGTGATAATAACAGTCAATTTTGTGGAAAAGGTGGTCAGAATCTGTTTTGGTGTTCAAGAAAACGTAGCCGTTTTGTACGGTTTAACTACAAAAATACAGAAAAATAGCTCGCTGTACATCATTGCAGTTAATTGCTATTATTTTACCTTTTTTGAATGTTATGCTCTGCCTTAATACGGGGTTATTCATGTGTCAGGGATAATAATACTTTATTTTTAAGGAAACTTAGAATAGAAAATGCACTGTAAATATACTTGCGCAGTAATTAAGCAGTAATCCCTTGAAAAGTTTACTGCATATTAGTTACAAAAGGGAGTTAGAATTTTATATCTTCCCTGAATACGGAACCAGGAAAATGAATTAAGTGTGACAAAAAACCAATATTATGTATGTGTTTATTCTTAAGTGTCTAGCATTTAAATAATGAAGTTGAATTATCTCTTCACTACCGCGTCCTACAAATAATGTAAGTACAGAATAATTATGTGTGCAGTATATTAATTACCTGGCAGTTTTTTAAACGTGGACTTAGCTAAAAACTGACTTTCTGTGTAATATTCTGGGTACTAACAAATATTAAATTCGCTTGTATATTATACATTTGTTCGTTTTTGGTTCAGCTAAAATACCATAATTTATCGTACGGTCACAGACTCACAGATGGTCTGAAACTTATTACTAGCAAATAAACCACTATGCTAGAGCGTGGGCCTGGAATGCAGGATATATGGTTGAGCTTCTGTATAAATGAATATTCCGAACTAAAACTACGGTTTAACCGATAGCGTATAAACAGGGGTTCATCAAAAAAGTTCCAAGAGGACTCTTAACCTCATCCTAGATCAAATATATTTATATAATAAATATTTTTATCTACACTTCCATGTTTGTTGCAGACACGTACAAGCATATTTTCGGTAAGGAGTTATATTCAGCATGAAAATCTCTTGTATAGCATCGATAGATTATGAAAATAAAGTTATGCCAGCAGTTTCACGCATTTTCTGATAAAAACCTTATTGCAGACGACTCTACCTGTGGTTCCATCGTTAGAGGATCATCATAGCAAGAGCAGTTGACATTTTTCACCCAAATGTAATGCTCAGCACTACGCAAGAAGGTAGTGTGCTTCAAAACAGGGCGTAGGTTGTCGATGAAACGTGGCAAGAAAAAGTACATCAAAACTATTTTAGGCTAACAGATTGTAGGAATATTTGGGTGGTTGTAATTCCATTGTTCCATGTGGCATGCAGTAAATTCGGATACCCTTTAATACTCTCTTTGTCATAACTATTTACGATTAAGTGAACATGTACATATACTATTCTCCTACAAATTTAATGATTTATGACATTTAGGTATTTAATTGCCGGATGACAATTTATTTCTATTATATGAAGCTATACACAAGTTACACGCATCCCTTATGTAAACCGGACGTCTGAGGAATTGCAGAAATACTAGATAATTTTGGGTAAAAGTCAAAATATATAAAATTTATGTTAAGGCGATATAAGGGGGAAGGATGCATAAATGGTTAAGGATATATTTTATACTAACTGAAGCAGAAGAAGAGGTAGATGAAACAAAGAAGGCACAGAAGAATTCAGATGATGGATGATGTGAAGGTGGGTGGTTACTTCAAGGCAAAGTGGAAGCCGAGGAGAGAGATGCATGGGTCGTCACTATGTCAGTACCTGTTCTTCGGACAGAGAAATTGATGAATTTACAGTCAATATTCAAAAGGAACAATGTTATAGTGGGTAGGGGAATGAGTGAAGTGAATATTTCTCATCCTGAGATGCACCTCTGTGTTACGCAACCACAGTAGCTCACAGAAGTACTCCCTAAAAACGAAACACAGAAACTTTGCGGCAAAATCATTAGCTCATTTTCGGAGGTAGACGTTCAAGGCTCGAATAACGAATAATACATGCAAGTCTGTATCAATTTTAGAAATATAAATCAGCTTATATTGCACGTAAACCTCTCTGCGATTAGAATACCGGCATAAATTGGAATGCTAAACAGGTAAAATTTCATTTATAACAAATTTCCGTGTCTCAGCGGCCAAGAGCGTCAGTCGCCTTGACGCAGTAATGAAGCTCGCAATTGAAGTCTCAGCGTTGATAGATGAGACTTGAAGGTTTGCTGTCACGCCTGTGTCTAGCGTGGCTGGCCGTGTCAATAGTGATTAATTATTAGTCACTGAGAATATAAAAGTTCTTACATTCTACAGTCTATTACTCTCTATCAATCTCTCTCTCTCTCTCTGTGTGTATATTTCTCTCTCTCTCTCTCTCTCTCTCCCCCTCTAAAGCGTACATCGGTACATGTAAAAGAATAAACGAAATCCTGAAAGTTAAAAGGAGGAAAAAATAAAAGAGGCNTCTAAAGCGTACATCGGTACATGTAAAAGAATAAACGAAATCCTGAAAGTTAAAAGGAGGAAAAAATAAAAGAGGCATATATAGAAAGATCAAAAATCACCGACAGTGCGCTGTATGTGGAACAGGCAAACGAATTGAACATTTTACTTGAGGGAACCCATGGCCGAAATTGCGTGGTTTGGCCGTTATTTGGCGCCATAATACGTTCTATTCGTTGTCCTGTATCGCATAGGGTTTTTATCAGATTTTTTTAAAAATCGTTTGTAAACTCTCCACTCTACAAGAAGATCCCTTTGATTTTATGATGCGTGTCATAATGCAATTTGGATGATTAAACTAAGGGATTTCTTAAAGAGGTGTAGCTACTCTATACAAATACTCATAACGTCAAAATTTTAACAACTAAAATCAAACAAAATAATTAAGGAATTATTTTGTTTTGTAGCAACAATATAGCTACGAGGCTCTCCTCTACGAGCCTCCATACCTACTCGATAAATTGAAATCAAAATTGGTTTTGGAAAAGGTTTGCTAGATATCACATAAATAAACTTCTAATGCCCATGGAATGACTTTCAGTGACCAACAAAGGTAATCTTTTAGCGGCACAGATACATGTTAAATGGGGGTCTTGTTCTCAACAACGGCAAACCATTACTTTATTTAGATTTTTCTCAAAATATTTTTCGGATTTCTTTAAAGTAAATGTATTTTCCCACGAGAAGAATTTGTGAAACGATATCAGATAATTTGTTATGCCTTGCAACAGCAGCGAATAACGAGCTAAGTACCAACAGTTTAAATGTGCATCAACATACATAAATGAATAACATTATATGCAGTTCGTTTGTTACTGTATAATAATATGAGACCAAATATACATTTTTAAGAATATAAAAATTTATTTTCCTGAAAATATTTTGAATTTAAATGAAATTATTCATACAAAACTATAGTGTTTCAAAAATACCGTGGCAAGAGAATTGCTAATTACTAAGTGAAATACACATTTAACACACATAAACACACACCTTTTGCGCCTGATTTAAGCCCTTCTACCAGTTAGCCACAAAAATATATGATAGGCCTTAAAAACGTTATTATATAATTTTATATATGCTAGGTTTTTTGCACGCCATTGTTAAAAATGCATTTCTCTGTAGTACGACAACTATGTTTATGATAAAATGTTGGACTTGGTGAACTACATCTGTTTTTATACATTTCTTTGGTAGTTATAGTTGCATACTTCACACAGCAGTAGATATTTGTAATTATAATTTTCGTTTTCAGTTTTACACAATGACGTGTGTCAATTTGCAGTCCGCCACTTCGCAAATAAATTTTTCTTTGATAACTTTACACTAAAAAAATTATTTCACACTAAATTCAAAACATTTGGATAAAAACAATATTTACAACTTTCTTATGTTGAGTGAAGAGTTAACGATATTTTATTTCTGTATATGTGCGATGAATTACCTTGAACAAACATGAAGGTATGTGAGCCCCAACCCAATTGATAACATCAGGAAAAATACTTTTTAAAGGGTGTTGTAAGTAATTCTTGTCATTATTGTTAGTCCTTTGGAGATTTCCACAGAAGCAGCCACGTACTGTAATAGTCTTAAACAGTTTGCGATCGTCCTAAAGAAACGAGTAATGCTCTCTTACAAACCTGTTTACTTTGTCTTCAGTCATTACGCGGCAAACTTTTCTAGTAATAGTAAGTGTCTCCTCCTTGCTGACACTGTTCAGCTGGCACTGCTTTAATTAACACTCCAAGGAAAGNTTCTAGTAATAGTAAGTGTCTCCTCCTTGCTGACACTGTTCAGCTGGCACTGCTTTAATTAACACTCCAAGGAAAACCTTTTATTAACTCTTGCTGGACAGTGAACGATTACAATTTAGCAATGCTATTTGATGTATGAGACTAATAATTTGTTAGTATTTCTTGGAAAAAGAAATACTGAGGACACTGGTATTATAAAACACTTTTTCGCTCTAAAATTATAAATAATAATATAAATTTTTCCTTAACACGTTCAGGTTTCACAAGTTTTATATAACGTTATCCCACTGTAATGCGTAAAAAAAAACGCAAACCAGAACGTCTTGGATGCAAGAAATATAATTTTCCAATGTGAAAAATTCATTCCATGCAGTGGAAAAAATAAACATAGTTCTAAGAACACTTACTTTAACAAAGGAATGGAAATTCTTTTAAGCTTTTCCTTAAGTAATAGCTTTCAAAGCGTTTCCTTTGTAATTTACATACTCGTCTTCAAGCAGTCAAGCACTTTCAGAATTTTCCAATTTGTGTTCTCCAGTGCTTCTCAGACGAATGTTTCTACATTATACCATACAAATTGACCGCGTTTGCCATAAAAACAATAATAAGCTACACATTCACAAAGAAGGTGCCCGGTGGTATTAAGCATAAAATAAGTGAACCTAAGGGAACACAATGGCGATTCAATGCTACAGTCCTCTTATGTCATTTACGTCTTTTTAGTTTCCATAGAACAAAATACTACCTATGCAGTTATTTTTCTGTATGGATAAAATTCACATGTGCTACAGTTGTCAGTATTTATAAAAAGTGGTTAAAAATGTTGGTACGTTATACACAGGTTCCTAGAAAGAATAAGTTCTTATGAATATCTGTCATTGAGATAAACAGGAAAGTATTGTGTTCAATCCACCGTATTTTTACGTTGGGATGTCTTGAAAGTATAGTTTTTATTTGCCGCAATTTAATATCATATTTAAAGTCATTAGTAGCCAATAATAAAAATGTTTGAGTGATGCATTTTAGAGATAGGAGTGTTTTTGCTTTATAAAACATGCAGAACAAGAATTCATGAAAAAGTAATATATAAAATATTGATTTCATTCCACATAAACTGCAACTTGCGAATGAGTTCCGTAATACTCTATAAGTCATCGATTGTCAAACGGAAGAATGAATTTACTGGATATTTAATAACCTTTGAAAAAGGAAGGCGTGCCTACAAAGATGCACGTTTTAAAAAAATGTTCGAATATGGTATCAAGATCAAACGCTCAGTGAAACTTTCGGACGTAGGATAAAGTACAGTGAACTAGTAACGTCTATCAAATCATACAATACTGCATATTGTTAGAAACTATTATGCAACGTGAATAAGACGTGTTTGTCCCGGACGTAAGTTTTTTTCCGAGATGAATAGCAAGAATGCTTTATAATCAGGCATATTTACTAAAATTTCCAATAACAATAATAATAANTTCTAGTAATAGTAAGTGTCTCCTCCTTGCTGACACTGTTCAGCTGGCACTGCTTTAATTAACACTCCAAGGAAAGCCTTTTATTAACTCTTGCTGGACAGTGAACGATTACAATTTAGCAATACTATTTGATGTATGAGACTAATAATTTGTTAGTATTTCTTGGAAAAAGAAATACTGAAGACACTGGTATTATAAAACACTTTTTCGCTCTAAAATTATAAATAATAATATAAATTTTTCCTTAACACGTTCAGGTTTCACAAGTTTTATATAACGTTATCCCACTGTAATGCGTAAAAAAAACGCAAACCAGAACGTCTTGGATGCAAGAAATATAATTTTCCAATGTAAAAAATTCATTCCATGCAGTGGAAAAAATAAACATAATTCTAAGAACACTTACTTTAACAAAGGAATGGAAATTCTTTTAAGCTTTTCCTTAAGTAATAGCTTTCAAAGCGTTTCCTTTGTAATTTACATACTCGTCTTCAAGCAGTCAAGCACTTTCAGAATTTTCCAATTTGTGTTCTCCAGTGCTTCTCAGACAAATGTTTCTACATTATACCATACAAATTGACCGCTTTTGCCATAAAAACAATAATAAGCTACACATTCACAAAGAAGGTGCCCGGTGGTATTAAGCATAAAATAAGTGAACCTAAGGGAACACAATGGCGATTCAATGCTACAGTCCTCTTATGTCATTTACGTCTTTTTAGTTTCCATTGAACAAAATACTACCTATGCAGTTATTTTTCTGTATGGATAAAATTCACATGTGCTACAGTTGTCAGTATTTATAAAAAGTGGTTAAAAATGTTGGTACGTTATACACAGGTTCCTAGAAAGAATAAGTTCTTATGAATATCTGTCATTCAGATAAACAGGAAAGTATTGTGTTCAATCCACCGCATTTTTACGTTGGGATGTCCTGAAAGTATAGTTTATATTTGCCGCAATTTAATGTCATATTTAAAGTCATTAGTAGCCAATAATAAAAATGTTTGAATGATGTATTTTAGAGATAGGAGTGTTTTTGCTTTATAAAACATGCATAACAAGAATTCATGAAAAAGTAATATATAAAATATTGATTTCATTCCACATAAACTGCAACTTGCGAATGAGTTCCGTAATACTCTATAAGTCATCGATTGTCAAACGGAAGAATGAATTTACTGGATATTTAATAACCTTTGAAAAAGGAAGGCGTGCCTACAGAGATGCACGTTTTAAAAAAAATGTTCGAATATGGTATCAAGATCAAACGCTCAGTGAAACTTTTGGACGTAGGATAAAGTACAGTGAACTAGTAACGTCTATCAAATCATACAATGCTGCATATTGTTAGAAACTATTATGCAACGTGAATAAGACGTGTTTGTCCCGGAAGTAAGTTTTTTCCGAGATGAATAGCAAGAATGCTTTATAATCAGGCATATTTACTAAAATTTCCAATAACAATAATAATAANTTTTTTCCGAGATGAATAGCAAGAATGCTTTATAATCAGGCATATTTACTAAAATTTCCAATAACAATAATAATAATTTTTGATAAATATGATAATTAGAAGCCTGTTACATAATAATTTTATTGGCTACTTTGAAAAAATTTTACAAAGAGTTTCCAGATCGTTCCCAAATTATTTCTGAAACACTGAAATAATGTTTCAAAAACCCTACGAAATGATTATAAGTGTCCCACGAATGGGCTCCACTGAAATGAACTTAAGGTGCAGTGCATGGAATTGGGATATATGTGATTATTCGGGAGTAGTTGCTAACGAAATAGTTGTCATATAGGTAAGTCGTATATTGTAGTGAAAATAATAGTAAAATTTGTGGTATAATGACCACATTAACGAGAGATCAGTAATAATCAACACTATAATTATAATAAAAAAATATACCACTAATGAGCAAATTGCCAACCAATAAAGCAGTTCAACCATTAAGGAGCGTTTAATTATTGTATTTGAAAGCTTGGAGAAGGAACATAAGCAATTAATGTTTAGATTTAAGAATACGTACAGCTAAATTTCAAAACCCTCAACTCAGAATATAATGCGAAGTATAAGCGCCGTCGCGTCAAGTTAATTATCGCCACCTGCTCCTGCGGTGTGGTGTACTCTTTGCTCGGCTCGGGTCCGCTCCTTTCTCCTCCGTACCTTTCCTACCTACCTTCACCCCTTTTCCCCTGCGTNACTCTTTGCTCGGCTCGGGTCCGCTCCTTTCTCCTCCGTACCTTTCCTACCTACCTTCACCCCTTTTCCCCTGCGAGCGTCATACATTTTGATGGGCCGTGGTAGGTTTTTAAGGCCTTGCACGCTTCGGCTCTGTCTGCTTTTTCTTACGCCTGCTACCTTACGCCCGCGCCGCCTGACTCCTTGCTACATAATCTCCGCTCGGCACTGTATGGCGTAGCATCATTTTTCTTTGTCCAGCTGAGGTCTATTGCGCTGGCAGTTATACTAATCCTTCTGAGAGCGANTATGGCGTAGCATCATTTTTCTTTGTCCAGCTGAGGTCTATTGCGCTGGCAGTTATACTAATCCTTCTGAGAGCGATAGGGCACATAAAACGGGGAGTCGTGGAAAACGTTAAAGTTTGAGGTGGGGTTTTTTAAAATGTTTTATAATTTGTGTGGCATGACTGTGTAGTACCTTTATGTGTTGTAGTGCCGTTCCAGTTATAAAGTTTTGTATAGGCCACCCTTTCTAAATTCTATTTCGGTTTAACTACGGTGTCACATTGCTGTGTTTCCTTTTCTACAGTGCAGTGATCGTCCTTTCTTCGCCGCCCAAGTTTATTTAAATCTTCATTGTTCTCACTGTTTCCACGAATGCATCGTTTTAGGGAGTAATTGTTTTCAATTGTATACCGTCTTAATTATAGTAATAATTTTTATCGGTCTGAGCTTTGATGTTTCCAACAAGACCACCTCCCACCGTAATTGTTTTAAATAGTTTTTTTAATTGTGTTTTATAGAAACGGAGGCTCTGATGGGCAAACATTTAATGCCCTTCTTTCTGTAGATTTTTATATACTCCAGGGGGTACTAAGCAATACTCTACATTCTAGTAAAAATACACCTTTTTAAAGCTGTTTTGGTAAAGTAAAGTTTTGGATAATTGTAATTTAACATCATGTTGAAATGGAGCCAAGGTGTACTATATATATTGTAAGTGTTTTTCTTTTGGTGCTTGAAGCTAAAGGCGTGTTTTATTAGATTCACACCCTTGCTTATTAAATAGTTATTTATTGTGATCAATACTCATTAAAGGCTGTGAATTAACTTTTTCGTTTTTGCTAGTCATTCAGAAAATTGTATTTATTTATAATATAAAGTGTTCAAACCTTGTTCAGTGTCTTGTGGTTAGTTGTGTATTGTCACAATAACTATAATTACAGTTGACATTTGGCAGCGTAAGTTAGNTGTTCAGTGTCTTGTGGTTAGTTGTGTATTGTCACAATAACTATAATTACAGTTGACATTTGGCAGCGTAAGTTAGCTTTTTCGCACTAGCGAAAATATTATTCAATGTCTAATAAACTAAAATGTCACTTGGTTCTACTCAATTAATCAGTAAATAACTGTTCTTGCCTTGGTTGCTCAGATTTATAAAATATTTGGGTATATGCATTAGATCTCTACTTCTGAAGGAAGTGAAGGCACGTTTTACAAGGAAGGCTTTATAGAAAGTGTTATGCAGAATTCTTGAAGACTAAATTGGAGAAATCATATTATATCGGGCTGCTACCATCTGCAACTTTGTTCAGTCTTTACTTATCTGTAACTGAAGTTATTCTGCACCAAGAAGTTCTCGTAGCTCACGATTAATTTAATTACTCATTAATTGAATTACTATTAGACAGGACATGCAGCAATTCAGATAGCCCTTTTCTGCAAATTGACTATATGGGCATCCTTTTCCACTCGCACAACGGCGACATAAAATAATGTCCTGAATAAATCTTGCCTATAGGATCCACTTTTAATAACAAATTTCCATATATATTTTTGCTGAGCTTCAGGATCCAATATACCGACTTAAATGTTCCAAGAACAAACATCATTTTTAAACACTGTCTTGTTTGAATTAGCCATAGTACAATAGGCGAAGGACTTCCAAAAATCCCCTTGCTAGATATTACATATTGTACTATGCGGCAAACTATCAATCACTGTATACATTTAAATTTTAATTTCAATAATCTGTTTAACACTGCTATCATAAAAAGCTGCATTAAAACATTAAATTAATCTAACAATTCTGAAAATATTTCAATATGTGGCCATAATCAACTATTAAACTGCAATCAAAGAAGTAAACAATAAAACAAACAAACATTTGAAAAACATTACAAGCTCATACAGTAACAAAAACAAATCTGCCAATAGAACAGTCATTCAAAAAATAAATATAAACAATAAATATGCAGAGGAAATAAGGTAAAACAATTATAAGTGTGCAGAAATACCGGATTATCATACGTTACACCTATTTCTGTGCCGCATAGTGTCCAGACTACAAGTTTGTTTCAGATNGCAGAAATACCGGATTATCATACGTTACACCTATTTCTGTGCCGCATAGTGTCCAGACTACAAGTTTGTTTCAGATGTTTCAAGAAGAAGAAGAAGTTTTCGCTACTATATTTTGTTATGAACATTGTGTCTCGCCTGCTTAGGAAAAGGAAATTAATATACTAGGAATTCGTTATATCCCAAGGAGTTGGTCGAGAAAGATATTTCTCAGTGAATTTCCTTGTTGTATCAATTACGGACAACAATTAGTAACCTATGAACAAAAGTGATATCAGCATCTTTAAAAGTTGAGGAACCCCAACTGACTGATGTCCAAATACTGGGTTATATTCTCCAACCTAATTGTCGAAAACGTCCAGACATACTAACATTGTTGCATGTTTTACATTCTGTTGGAAAAAATGGCACATAGCTTCCCCAAATAAACCCGCATAGTTTTCGAATTGTTTGCAAACATAAAAATTATATATTAAACTCATGAAATATTTTGCAAAATGTTTCGAAACAGCGTTTCTAATGTTCCCAAGAGTAGGCGAGGCGTAGGGGTTTGGCGGAACTTTGGAGTGAAGTATATTGACTGCCGTCGCTCTTGTAAAATCGACGTGAAATAAGACCGTAATATAGGCGGGATTCTTGGAAAAAATTGAGGACCTCACAAGAGGTTAACCAGGCATCAGCAACGTCCGCCATGTTTCTCACATGCGGAAATGCAAACTCAGACGCGCCTGGGATCGAAGATGTGTCTGAGAGGCGAGAGGCCGGTGTGACAATTGCTCGGCACCAAATGCCGGTCTCAAGGTGATTATATTGAATACTAATAACTTATATTAAATANCCGGTGTGACAATTGCTCGGCACCAAATGCCGGTCTCAAGGTGATTATATTGAATACTAATAACTTATATTAAATAAGTGATCACCGTATGTTGTCCTGATGGTAACGCATTTTCCTCAAACGAGATTAAAGAGTACGAGCTGGTCGAGTGGGTGCACATTTGAACACACTAGTGAAATCTGAATTAAAACTTGGCGTTATACACTTTATTGGAGTATTTAANGAGTGGGTGCACATTTGAACACACTAGTGAAATCTGAATTAAAACTTGGCGTTATACACTTTATTGGAGTATTTAATTTCCTTCTGATTAAAGTTTATGTAAAGAAAAGTATAAAGAAAAATGTTATTGTATAAGTTTAACTATTTGCCCAATCTGCAGTACAGACATCCAAATAATCAACGCAATTTTTTTTTTACAAATGCCTTAATATAAAATTTAAAATATGAATAAGTTCCAACTTTTTTGCTATTACTAAATGACCCGTAATAAAATAAAGTTCAAAGGTACTAAATTACTCTTAAAATGTAAGTCCTTCATAGTTAGAAAATATGAATAATTAATCCAAAATAGAAATTATGACACAAAAAGTAAGAATATCTACAATACTGGTGAAGTTGAGCAGGTGGCGCTTGAATTGTGTTACAAAGATTTTAAAATCCAGTTTTTTTTTTTTTTTTTTAACGAAATTACAAAACGTGTTTTTATTATATTGATATACAAAATAAAACACATTTCAGATGAGGAACGAATCATACTCTCAGTACATCATGAGCGTTATAAATGTTATTTCCGAGCTCTCCTACATAGCTACAAATGGCGTTTTCACACCCGCAGAAACTTATATTATACTTATCGGAAACGTGTGAAACTATAGCGGCCTGCACTAGACTTAGCTACAGACTTTCCAACAATGAAATGATAGGGTCACCGCTCGAAGCCTCATGGTTACAGCAGGACGACGGAAACACTGCACGCCAGTTCAGCGTCTTCGGTGTAGGAGTGATGGGGCGTTAGGTTTGCATGTCAGTTGCGCCCTTATCGCTCGCTCGTAAGCCTGAAACGCNTTCGGTGTAGGAGTGATGGGGCGTTAGGTTTGCATGTCAGTTGCGCCCTTATCGCTCGCTCGTAAGCCTGAAACGCTCTAAACAGCTTCAGGACCTAGTATTTTGAAATCATCCATTTTATTCATGCACGTTGTGCTTCAATAGGTTAATCACAATTTTTTCGCACGGCACAGTACAAATAATAACATTTTCTAAAGCCTTGTTAAACTGTTACATTTTCAATGCCTTTATTATTTTTTGACAAGTCGCTTCTGGAAATAAAATATAAATTATTTTTTTTTGCGGGCGATACGGAAATGATACTTTCAAAAGTAGACAAGAAATAATGATTCCCGAAACTCCACAAAGNTTCGGTGTAGGAGTGATGGGGCGTTAGGTGTGCATGTCAGTTGCGCCCTTATCGCTCGCTCGTAAGCCTGAAACGTTCTAAACAGCTTCAGGACCTAGTATTTTGAAATCATCCATTTTATTCATGCACGCTGTGCTTCAATAGGTTAATCACAATTTTTTCGCACGGCACAGTACAAATAATAACATTTTCTAAAGCCTTGTTAAACTGTTACATTTTCAATGCCTTTATTATTTTTTGACAAGTCGCTTCTGGAAATAAAATATAAATTTTNATTATTTTTTGACAAGTCGCTTCTGGAAATAAAATATAAATTTTTTTTTTTTGCGGGCGATACGGAAATGATACTTTCAAAAGTAGACAAGAAATAATGATTCCCGAAACTCCACAAAGCAATCCACTATGAAATGTCGGTCAGTAAAGCATAAAACAAAATATGTTATGCTGACTGCTCTGAAAATTCCATAAATCCAAGTTGGCGGGGATTGTTCTTCCTCAAGGGGCCCGTCTACCTGACGCTGTTCTCTGCGTTTGAGGCAGAGGAAGGAAGGCGCGAGAAGTGTGACGTTGGTACGAGCGTTAAGAGCACCATCGCACACGCGCAAAACTCTCAACTGGCGTCCTGTGTTCTCGTCGTGCTGCTTCTACATATCAAATATGAAGTTGGGGTTCCTTTCGTAGATCAGTTCACTAAACGCACTTATAATAGTTTCATAAAAAAAAGGGGGGGGGAGGATTTAAAACACTCTGCAACGTAGTTCGAGCTACAGGTAGAAGGGCCCCTTAAGGCAAACCGTCTCACGCTATTTTAAATTCTTAATTTTTCTCATTTGCTTTTGTTTACAAAAAAAATTGGGAAAGTACCGCTATATCCAGTTAGCTATTGACCTTATAATGCACCGGTCTGGGGTGTGGAAAGTTCTGGGTTCGAATCCCAGGTAAGGCACGGGTGTTAGTTTAAGTTAGTTCATGAGTTAATTTGTAAGCCGTCCCCTATTAAGCCTTCAGGCATAACTCCGGAGGACGATAATAAGCCCTTTACAATCAATCCAATCAATCTTATACCGCAGTACAGTAAAGACAAGGGAACTACAAACTCGTAATTACGCTGCAATATTAATTCTGCCGAAATTTGGCAGAAGTAATATTTTGACATAAATACGAGTCCATAGCTCAGTCGTTAGGTCTATACTTCTGTGTAAAGGTTGTTCACCATAAAATGAGCACTTTTTAAATCAACCTCTGGAAAATGTCATTGCCCCTACCTACTTTTATTTTAGAGGGAATACTGAATGGCATGCGGCCAGTGAGGTTGGTAATGATGGAGGGAAAGTATTTCCATGTCTTAAGGTGAATAAAAAGTGATAAGTAAACATTTGTGTAAACTGAAATTATTTCTTTTGTTTACAGATTTTAATGCTTATAAATATAATGAAAAAAATTGGGTAAAGTATTAATTTTTCTATATCTTTTGTATCTTTACTCGACCGACGAATTAATAAAGTGATGAATCACAAACCAAAGATAATTTACCTAAGGTAGAAGAATACATCACATATCTACAAGTAGATCTTAAGCAGGGATTAAAAAAAGTGCTGAGTTTATCGTGAACAAGCTATAAGGTCAATAGGTAGATTGATGTAGGTGTAATTTGAGAATTTTCTTTTTTAGAAGTACTTATAAACAAGCCAGAAAAACCAGGAATCCAGTTGACGGGGTAAGGTTCCCTTAGGCGACAGTATCCATTCACATACCTTCAACAGTGTCAAGCATATTATTACGAATGTGGTTGACGGTAGTTCTAAAACAGAAAACAAAACGCAGAATGGAACAGCCGACATCCACCGCGCGCTACCAGAACATTCGCGGAGGGACTGAGAAGTCTGGCGTCTTGAGAGCCAGAGTCGGAAGAACTAGTCACTCCCACCGGGGACTTTTTCGGCCTCGCGGGTGAGGCTGTGGGAAGATGGNACAAATACCGGGTTTTGTGCCCACCAGCCCGTGGACCCTTTTAAACAATGCACTGCGGAGCGGCGTGGCTCGACGTCCGTTGTAAAACTGGCGCGCGCACTGCGACAGCGTCTGCGTCCGCAAACTCACACGCTCGTGCAGGACGAGGAAATGAAATGCCGGGCAAATAACGCGGTATAAATAAACATAGGAAAATATTACATCTCCCGCCACGCTACGAGTGCCTCGGAAAATGGAGGGAAATTGTCAGCGCAAATTCTGCGGAATGCTTTATTCGTGCGCCCGTACTTTATGCAGCGGCTGCACAGGCGGCAAAGCTTTCCATTTAAATATAATTTCCAGTGAAANAAACCTCACAGGAAACGCGAGTGAAGCATAAAGCGAAAAAAAAAGTAGTGAAACGATGGCATTACTGCCTTGTTTTCATGTGCGGAAACAAATGATAATAAATAAGAGAACTCAATTCTGCGCTTTGGCACATGTTACGGAGTAGACTATTCGGAAAAAACCAAGCCATAAAATTGTTTGTTGTAGAAATTCATATGTTATAACTTGCGTTAAACCAAAAGACGATCCTAAGAGTTCTTGTGGAGCGCTCCCATAGTGTAAGTATGAATATTCAAACAGGCCTAGTGACAAAACTAATAATTAGTAACGTTGTGGTTATCACCATAAACTAATATCTATCTACAGAATCAGCTCCATCAGTGTAGGTATACATCATCATTTACATTAACTGCTGCGGTCGAGATCCTACACTAGTTCAGAGAAGGAGGAGCACTGACTTTAACCCCAATAACCTAATAAAATGTGCACAAATATTGCTAGTATATGAGTAAAATTTAAAAATTCTGTGTAAGTAATTAGACCAAGTTAAAACCCAAAATTTGTTGAACTGCAAAAAATTTTATATGCGCTATCATNAATTCTGTGTAAGTAATTAGACCAAGTTAAAACCCAAAATTTGTTGAACTGCAAAAAATTTTATATGCGCTATCATTAGCAAAACGATGATTCCTAAATAAATAACATTTTATCTACCGGAAATATCTTTTTTAACTTAAGAGTAGTTCCTAAAAAGTGTAATTTCTGTCATTCGCTTTCCTAGTTACATAGCATGTAATAATTATTTTATAGTAAAATATGCACATTGCCCTTAAATATTCATTTTATTGTCTATGAATTTAAAAAAGTGAATACATTTTATGAAAATGCTCATTGTGTATGTAGCAGTTAGTAATATGACAAAAAATAAATTTTTTTAAATCACGCTTCAGCTCTACATAAAAAACTTACAGTCATTGACTGAGAGCACTGGAGATTCTGTATTAATGTCAACAGCTCACACGACAAACAAACAGCTTGAATTCCACGTGTAAGAAATCTAAGGCGGTGGGATTCTGTACATTAAAAAAACCACACTGTCGTTACTTTATTAGGACTGTTAAAAAGTAGCCTTCGTAGCTAAGATGTAGGCCTACACCATAAACATGAAGTTTTTTCCTTGCGATGATAAACTTATCCCAAATAAGCAGTCATCAGTAACCAAAGCCCATCTTCACAAATGCTGAACATTATGTACCAGTTTCTGAGCCTCCTACTTACATAAACCTTAGTCGCTTCTTCGTGTTCTCCCTCTCCTGATAGGCAGTCCACACGTTAAATCATAGTTCTATGACCTTCTTGATTTTCCTGACACTCAGCACTTATTGGTTTACGTGCTCCACCCATATCTGCCCCTGAACTACTTCAATCGCTGTTTATTGTCCCCGCAGCTGTTCGCAAGGGCAAAAATACCCAAATTGTGCAGGTCTTTATCTCCTAAATGAGGAAAGCAAACAAAAAATGGATTACGTGGCGCAAGAACAAAGAAATACAAAATTTGCTGGATAATGCCAAGCCCAGGTTATGCTTAGCGGTATGTGATTAAATATCTCATAAATAAAGTTTATTTTGTAAAATAGCAAAATCAGTTTTTCAAAAAAATACCCTAAGAGTAGAGGAATATGTATTACAATTTGGAACAAACTATTACAAAAATATTAAATTTAAAATAAACGGGTGGTATTCAAATATTTGTATTTGATAATAGTTTTACGATACACATATACACATATATATTAAATTGTTTGCTAAAGTGGTAAGTAGTAAAAATGTATTACAATTTTTCAATAATTTCTAATGATTAAATTGTTTTTGTATATTTAATTTATATTTTTCTTAGTTTTAGCCAAAATACTGCAATAAAAAGGTATAATTTGCAATTTTTAAATCAAACATTTTTTTTCAGTTAAATACTTAAATAATGGCTTGGATAAGTAACATATTGTTATAATTAGAGGCTAATATAGACGTGAAAATATAATTAACAATCAAACTGCATTTGCAAAGAACGGACAGTAGAAACTATTGTTACTGGAAATGCCGAAATATTAGGAAATTAATAACATTAAATGAATAGTTTAAATAAAAAAAGGGGGGATCGTAGTACTGTATTTATATACTTACTACGATTTGCGTGGGCATATACAAAATACATACCAAAATTTTGGAACGAATAAGAGGAACGTCTGCTGTGGTCTCAGAATAACCACCGACTATTATATGAAATTATTTATTTCCTATTTTTATGAGAGACTTGAAGTGTAAAATTTACAGTAACATTTCATAACACTAAGTTTAACAAAAAAAAAAAACTGATTTCAATAACCTTTCACCGAATTTGGTTAATTCCTGAATTTTATTCCCTGCGTCTTCATACGTTNAAAAAAAACTGATTTCAATAACCTTTCACCGAATTTGGTTAATTCCTGAATTTTATTCCCTGCGTCTTCATACGTTTAGCTACCTCATGTAATTTCAGATAAAAACAATTGATTAAAAATTCAATGGCACTTAGCTCGTTCCAGTTTACATATTTTCTTATGGTATATTCACATCCACACATTTTATGGCTTCATATGCGTAATATAAGAGTAACTATAGATACTGATTCTAATTTAAAAATCCACCTACACTTTTATTTTAGTATCCTGTTTGCATACCGTTATTTCAGTAAAATGCATGATAAATTGTCCAAATGCGAAAATTATTTACACATTTAGTATGCTATTTTCTCAGCTTTGGAAGATCATATTGATTTATATCTTTCTACAGCAATAAATTTTTATGCACTTTTTTGTTTGAATGAAATAATAATCACCTCATTTGTGATAGCAAAAACTATCGGCTTGGTTTTAATGATGTAAGTAACACAGCCTTTACTATCTGCGGAAAAATATANTTTGTGATAGCAAAAACTATCGGCTTGGTTTTAATGATGTAAGTAACACAGCCTTTACTATCTGCGGAAAAATATAAAGTTTTCAAAATTTATCTCAGTGATGTAATTTCTGCCAGCAGTTTCAAAACACGTACTGAAATGTTTTTTTTTTAATTGCTGGTATCAGAATCACCANACAATTGATTAAAAATTCAATGGCACTTAGCTCGTTCCAGTTTACATATTTTCTTATGGTATATTCACATCCACACATTTTATGGCTTCATATGCGTAATATAAGAGTAACTATAGATACTGATTCTAATTTAAAAATCCACCTACACTTTTATTTTAGTATCCTGTTTGCATACCGTTACTTCAGTAAAATGCATGATAAATTGTCCAAATGCGAAAATTATTTACACATTTAGTATGCTATTTTCTCAGCTTTGGAAGATCATATTGATTTATATCTTTCTACAGCAATAAATTTTTATGCACTTTTTTGTTTGAATGAAATAATAATCACCTCATTTGTGATAGCAAAAACTATCGGCTTGGTTTTAATGATGTAAGTAACACAGCCTTTACTATCTGCGGAAAAATATCAAGTTTTCAAAATTTATCTCAGTGATGTAATTTCTGCCAGCAGTTTCAAAACACGTACTGAAATGTTTTTTTTTTTAATTGCTGGTATCAGAATCACCAAACTAATAAGAGAAACCACGTGAAACCGTGTTTTCAGTGGCAAAGGGTTAACTTCCGGCTACTGAGGTTTTCGGGTTCGACATCATGCCCGGGAGGGTTTATAATATTTGCTAATAAGGCACGAGTGTTATCATTTCTCAGGTTGATGGCGTGTATTTCCACATATACATTCAAATATTACTTCATATATACGCAACCACATGTAGTTTGGTAATCAGGATGACCAGGAATGAACGGCAGAGGTTTTCAAACAGGCAGGGCAGCAAACTCCATCATTCCGATCATCTAGACCCTGTCTCAGACGGGCATAATCTAGAAAATGAATTTCAAGAGTCTAGGGCGATGGAAGATAGGCAAGTAAGGCTTAAAGTCTCGGGGCCAACGATCTCATTAGAGACGGAGCAAATTTCTCAGAGAAGCAGGAAGGTGGATGTAATCGGCCATGGCCTGTAGGAAGGAACCATTCCGGCAGACGTATGGAGTGATTTTGGGAAAAATTGAGAACCAATATCAGGATGGCTGTATCTGGATTCGAACCCTGGTCCTCCCGATTGCGAGTGCAAGTGTTTACCACCGCGTCAACTGGTTCGGTAGGGTAAGCAAATAAATATTTAAAATGTCAAACATTCGTGGCACAGTTAGCTCAACTCTGGAACCTAAGATGGGGCGTGGATACGCATGCCTTCGTCACTAATTAAGTAATGGCTGTTTTACCACGGGAGACATTTTCTAGTAGGATGGAAGACTTAAGAAAGAGGTCGTTTTGTCGAGCACCAGTTAAGTTACATGAAAACTTCAGCGGCTTAAAAAACGGCGTCAACCGTCACGGCAGTGCGACGCCGTTTCCTGAAATTTCGCAGCACTCCAAGACTGACGTCCTGGGCCGTTAAGTTTCAATATACCTCAGCGGTGATGAAGTCTGCAGCCTGCGAGGCGGGGCCGTGAGTAATTAAGACGTTCCAGGGCCGTGGTGCGCAACGAGGCTCGATGTTCCGTCGACAGGGGGTGCCGAAGGCCGAGGGTCGGAGCGGTGGTATGAGGATGTAGAGAGGAGAAGAAGAGGGTCGTCGCAAATGGCAGGAGAGCGGGGGAAGAGCGACGAGATTGTCTGGGAAGGTTGACTTTAATGTCCTCCTAATTTGTCCTTTCAGTGGATCCTTTTCACGGGTGTTCCAGCAGTGCTATATTTTCTCCCTCCCATAGTCATTCTTCGAAAGTCTTTCAGGCACCGCGACGTCCAGAATCCTCCACCCCCCTCCCCGCCAACCTAACCACTCACCAAATGCAAAGTGTTTTCCACCTACCGCTCCCGCCCAACATGTTGCCTTTTCATGTTCTCAAAACTCACCCTCCTCTCCAACAGACTCTTACCACTACACCACCCCTCTTAATCTCTCTGCACACCACCACCGTTGCGTCTCTTAAGGGACTGTCACCAAATGGAACGGAATCACTCCCAGACTCTCGGTTGCAGCCCGGTCTCCTACGCTGTTCCGTAGCAAGGATCCGCACTTCAGGCCAGGCGTCCTATTCTGAAGGGAGACACAATACTTTGTCACAGACNCTCAACACTTTCATGGTTCTAATGTTTACACTTTTCGGAAAAAGGTTCACCCTCGTTTGTCATCAGTAAGATGCATGGATTTATATTAACTTATCCACTATAGTCTACGTGAAAGCATGAGGAAACTTTGTCAAAATTCGGAAAAACGTCATAGTAAACATGTATTTTGAGAAGAAAATAAGTACGTTCAGTTTAGCTCCTGAAAAGTAATCATCACTAATGCCTGTATAGTTACACATTGTAGACTGGAGTTTTATTTATTGTAATGGTAGAATATTATTCTTGAAAACATTATTTGTTTACTTTTTTTTTGTATCATTCTCTCAGATATTTTGCTTACTGTACGAATCTTTAATCTGGAACTGTAATTAAGATTTTTAAACAGTGTTAGATTGAAACATGCTTCAGTAAGGAAACGTGGTAGTTGTGAAGATTTTCTATCTAGTATATGGATAGTACACGCTATGAATTCCCACAGTCGTCATTCCTCGAAACACTTCAATTCACAATGCCTCTCCAACCACCAACCCACTGAGGCACTCACAGCGCACAGAACTTCCCTTCTTTTTCCAATGGAAGAGAAATAAGGAAAACACATGAAGTACATTTAGTAAGTGTTATTTTGCAGGGCCTTGGCTTCTGGATTTACCAGTATCTGCTAGAAATTATGATAAATATTTTGTTTTCGTATAAGAATGTTAGCAGTAGTTTTTCTTGTGTTACCAGGCTTAATATTTAGGTGGGGAAGATTTTCTCGTACATTATTGGTTATTGTGCCCTCCCCAACGGGGATATAAGTCCTTAAAAGTACGGCATTTTTTTTTATTATGCCGTCCAGGCTCTTCATCACTGGCCCCCAAGAAGTCTGGATCTTACCCCGTGCGATTTTTTTTCAATGGGGGTACATAAAGGATCAAGCCTTTCGTCCACCATTTCCGGCTAACATTGGCTACCTCAAAACGAGAATTACGGATGCCATCCAAACCGTAACACCGGACATGCTGACAAGAGTGTGGAACGAGTTTTATTATCGCGTAGACTGTGTCGTTGTCTTTCCCGACACATTACATTTGCCATCTTCAGAGCAGCAGAATAAATCCTGGTGATTGCTGGGATAGTTCCTTACTACTGGTCATGGCCGATTCCTACTCTTTTCCTCCTTCTATGGACAACTGGCTTCGTCTCTAATGGCCTCGCTGTCGACGAGACGTTAAACCCTACCTACCTAGCGGTCTTACATCGTGGTACTTCCTGCTTTTTTAAATCAGTATTTATAATTGTTAAGAAGTGACAAATGGGAAATTTATTTGCTTGTAGAAACATTACTGCGAAAGACATTTACACATATTACCAATTTTTATGTTGTAAAACATCTTAACTACTTTCCAATATTAATCTGAATAAATGAAAAAAAAAAACGCAAATACTTTTACTGAGCCTTTATGTAACCCCATAGAAAATAAAACTGCGTGATAGCTTACACTGNAAAAAAAAACGCAAATACTTTTACTGAGCCTTTATGTAACCCCATAGAAAATAAAACTGCGTGATAGCTTACACTGAAGAGCAAAAAAAAAAAAAAACTGGTACACCGGCCTAATATCGTGTAGGGCCCCCCGAGCACGCAGAAGTGCCGCAAGACGACGTGGCATGGACTCGACTAACGTCTGAAGGTAGCAGGCTGTTACACAAATCCAATCTGCGCCAATTTGAGAAAGGGTTGCACGTCTGTCACGTTCAATGATTTTCGTCAGTCGTCGTTTATCCCGTTCTTTCACGATTTTTTCCGGCCGAGGCGATGTCGAAGATGTGATGTTTACCGGATTCCCGATATTAACGGTACGCTCGTGAAATGGTCGTACGCCAACATCCTAATTTTATCGCTACCTCGGAGATACTATGTCCCATCTCTCGTGTGCCGACTATAATACCACGTTCAAACTCATTTAAATCTTGATAACCTGCCATTGTAGANTATGTCCCATCTCTCGTGTGCCGACTATAATACCACGTTCAAACTCATTTAAATCTTGATAACCTGCCATTGTAGAAGCAGTAACCGATCTAGCTGCCGACCGCATTGCGTGACTCTGATTGGTTCCATACCTCTGTTATTTGCATACGCACNAGCAGTAACCGATCTAGCTGCCGACCGCATTGCGTGACTCTGATTGGTTCCATACCTCTGTTATTTGCATACGCACGCGTATGCCAGTTTTTTTTGGCTCTTCAGTGTATAATGCTGTATTGGTTATAGAAACGACGCCCATGGCCGTGTTTGTAATGGAAATGATACATAATACTGTTCATAATTCGAAAAACATTTTTTGTTGTGGATATTATATTTAAAAATCTATTCACAGAACTTATAATTAAAAACAATTCACTGAAACCGTTTTATTAAAAAAGAGTTTTAACACATCACTTTTTTTTTGNACAGAACTTATAATTAAAAACAATTCACTGAAACCGTTTTATTAAAAAAGAGTTTTAACACATCACTTTTTTTTTGGTCCAAACTTTTTTCATTACGTCGAAATTTAAATTAAACTGTTCCAAAGGAGGTTACAAAACGGGCAGCTATGTCGGTTTGATCCGCTAAGCGTTCATGCAGAAAGGTAAAAATAAATCTTAGTTGAAATTTGACAGGCGCTGGTCCGGACTCCAGCGCACAGGCGAAAGGAAGAAAAATCAGCTCATGGTCCCATCACACTGCTAGGCCATTGCACAAACCAGGAAGGCCTACTTTACATCATTATCAGCTACGGGTAGAAGCCCTGGGCAAAACTTGAACCGCCCTAATTTAAACAAAAAAATAGGTAGATAATTTAATATTATCTTTAATACAAACAATTATCAGATGAAAAAAACAATTTTGCATCCGATTTACTTACCGTGAGCGGCCAATGAACATATTTTAACATTATGTTAGAAAATTATCAAGAGTATTAATAAATACGTCGTTACATTTTGATACGGCGTTGTGAAGAAGGACGAGTCAACACTTTTCTTTTACCAATAAAAAAAAACTTGGGTCATTATGATATACACCACATGGCCAATCGAAATATCTTGAAACACCATGTCACGGTCACCAAAGTTATCAAGAGGCTAAATTTAGCGTATATTTTTTAACTTTAGATTACGATATTAACTACTGTAAAAGCATTATAAGCATATTGATATAAAATGATATCAAGACAGTAAACATTAAAGAGTAAAATCTCTGCCATCTGGTGTGACAAATGTAAACTGAAAACACAGGTTAAGTAGACAGAGCCCAAAACGGTTCGCTACTTTAAGAGCTACAAACTCACTGAAAATAAAGGATGAGTATAAAATAATACACCACGTTTGAAGGTCTATAATATCAAAACCAAACAACCTACAACCCTGGTTGACGAATCAAATGAAACGTGGAACTGTGAAATTTGATCTTCATAAATGTCCAATGTGACCACCACTAACAGCCCAAATGACATCTACGCGATAATCAAACTCATACCACACTCTTGTCAGCATGTCCGGTGTTACGGTTTGGATGGCGTCCGTAATTCTCGTTTTGAGGTCGTCAATGTTAGCCAGCAATTATGAACAAAACACTTGATCCTTTATGTAACCCCATAGAAAATAATTGAATGGGGTAAGACCCGGGCATCTTGGGGGTCAGCGATGTAGAGCCTGGTCACCAGCTGCTCCTCTACTAATCCAGCGTTGCGGGAACGTCTCGTTCAAGTATCCGCGAACAGCTAAGTGCTAATGGGTTGGCGCACCATCCTGCTGGAAAATGAAGTCCTCCGCCACCTCATATAACTGAGGAAACAACCACTCTGTAAGCATGTCCAAATAAGGGATTCCAGTAACAGTGGTCTCGTGAAAAAACAAAGGGCCGAAAACAGTGTCTTTCGATACAACGCAAAACACGTTCACTTTGGGGGAAGCGCGCTCATGTTCGGTGGTTACATGTGGAGGCTCCTGACCCCATATCCGCACGTTGTGCAGCTTCACCTTACCATTTGTATGGAACTTCGGATCGTCTACCTCGTTCTGGGCAAGAACGAACGCGCAGAAATCAGGTATCAGTTCTTTATCCCTTTCGTTAAGCGCATATACAAGCTGTTACCTGTATGGTTTGTACAGAAATCGCTTTCGCAACACTGTCCATACCGTCGATTGAGGGATTTACATTCCCCGACTAGCTTGTCGAATTTATTTTCTCGGACAGCGAACGAACGCTTGTTGAATCCGTTGCACATTCTCTTCGGACACACGCGGCTGCTCGCAACTTTTGCCTTTGCGAAGGCACCCTGTGTCACGGAACTGACGAAACTAACGTACGATACTCCACCTATCGGGAGAAAGACGTCTGTATTTGCGACGGAATTCACGTTGAACAGTCGTGACCGATTCACATTTAGGAAGCTGTATAATACAGAACGCCTTCTGTTGTTCCGTCGCCCTCGTGACGTGGACTAACACTCAACACACGCTCATAGTGCGATGACAGACGCTCCCAGTGTCATATCTCGGCAAATAAAGGAAACATCAGACCGCCCCCTTAACATTGACGTGTCGAATGCGAACTTGCTTCCACCTCACCACTTCAAACCGAGCTTTACGAACGCCATCTTAACCGTAACACCGGACATGCTGACAAGAGCGTGGAACGAGTTTGATTATCGCGTAGATGTCGTTCGGGCTGCTCATAGTGGTCACATTGAACATTTATGAATGTAAGGTAAACACACTTTACGGTTCCACGGTTCATTTGATTGGTCAATCAAGGTTGTAGGTTGTTTGGTTTTGATATTATAGACCTTCAAAATTGGGGTATTCTTTTATACTCATTCTGTATAATATTTACGTTATTTTTTTTACTGTTTATTGCATTTACAATTACAAGTTCCAAACAAGCTTTNTCTGTAAAATATTTACGTTATTTTTTTTTAACGTTTATTGCATTTACAATTACAAGTTCCAAACAAGCTTTTAAGTTAAGGTTACCTCAATCTTTAACATGACATAATAAATACTCAAAGGGGAAAAAAATTCCATAAAAAATTTATGTCCATAATAATTAAAGAAAGACGACGAAGTTTTGCCAAAAAAGAATGCATTTTTTAACAAAATAAAATTAGGACAGTTACATGAGAGAGAAAATGTCATAACATGGCACAATTCGTACCGAATGATCTCATGTTATTCATATTTCTTTACATTTGGTCTTCTTGTTATCATTTGCGGTTTTTATTTGGTCTAAAAAAATCTATTTTGTTTTTACTCATTATTTTTACTATGCTTATATATCTAGTTCAAAATATGAATTGTATATCCGTATGGAAAAGTGTGAAATATTATAGCGCTGTTGAAGTGGCCGACGTTAAAAAACTAATTTAACTAATCACATAAATAGTACAACGACTGTCTCGCCGGAAATTTATTTAACGCAACAACTATAGCCTTGTAACTGGTTAATGAGATAAGGGGAAAACCAAACGGCAATTTTCCGGAAAGGCGAAAACGGGCTTCACAAACACGAAATGAATCTCGCCAGGAAAAGGATATCCTTGATACCTACATTTAAACTCGACATGTTACTCTTCGTTGCCGATGTGCCAGTTCTCAGAAAAAATATATAATATCTGCGAAAATAAATTAATCTCTTAAAAGAGAAAAGTTGTATTATGTTGCTCGCCATAGTGTTTATATTTACAATCCGAGCTTGGAAGTCGAAATAAATGCATATATATATATAATCACGAATTTATATACCTGTCAATGGGTTTCACTAATACGCTAAAGACATGTGTTACCTAAAATTATTTTAACAGTAATAATTTCGAAGCAAAACAATTGTGTGAATTTTAATATTTTATATATAAAATAAATTTTGAAAATTTATATTCCCTACTTCTTTGATTCTATTTCTTAAAAAATGAATGAAATATCTTGCATAAATAATTATCCATCATCTATTACTTGTGCGATTTCGAAAGCAGAATTCTCGATCATAATTTGCGGACTAATTAAATTTGTCACACGAGACTGAGGTGTTGAAAATAACTGATTTAATTTATGTTTGCAAGTAGTAAACTGAATGTAGTTGTTAGCCATTGATTTAATTATATGAATAAATTTGATAACTACATAGGTATAAACAAATTGGATGGGATTGATGTCCGTTATCATAGCTAAAAGAGTATTCTGCAGCATCATGCACATTTATAAATCCTAAATATCTTATTGTAAAGCATATTATTTTGATGACGCGCTTGGTTATACCAAGTTTTTTTATACTAAGTACTATAATTCATACAGTATTATAATTCTCGGCATGGATTGTCACTAATGGAAAACGTGACGGTACGGTATAAAGCATTATATTTATTATTTACTTTCCATTAGAACAAATTTAAGGGAAAACACATTTTCATGTTTATTACTCTCCGAATGGGAAAGAACCCATCAGGAAATTGAAAATATTTTTACCTTTTATCACGGTTCCATGCACAGGAGGATATTTAACAGGTGTAGAAGCCCCAC